>CM055114.1:31439524-31539672 GCA_029204225.1 Diphasiastrum complanatum
GAACACTTGAGAAGAGATCTATTATCATGATGGAGATCATTCTTAGGTTGGAGCAAAGTAGTGTTGTAAAACTAGCAAGTTAAGTTGAAGAGGGAGTGTGAAAATTGTCAACATTTCCTAGCTAGTTTGAGGCCTAAATTGGCAATTTTTGTACATAGTTTTGGATCTAACCTTTCACACGTGTAAAAGAGGCCTAGATACTTTTATTTTAGTATATATCTCATTTTGAAGAAGTCTCAAACTTCAGGACCTTCGAAATGACACCAAAATCATGTTATTTGGACATATAGGCCAAAATTGGCTATTTTAGGCTATTGGTGCCCTAAAATTGGGTCCTAAGTTCTAGAGAGAGGAAAGAGAGTCATCTCTCTCACCTATATTAGGCTGAAATTTGTGGAGAATAGGTTGGAGAAGCTTATTGTATCGTTGAGAGAGATCAATAGATCACCAAAGTATCAAATTGTTTTCCATCCAAGTGCTCAAGAATTATTGCGCCATAGTTCAGGATTTCCTTCACTTATACAGGCCTTCATCGATAAACTTCAATTTTCCCTTTATCAGCTTGGTTTTATACATCAATGCAAGATCTCCTGCTTTTAGGTGCTTTTTTGTGCAATCGACAATCATGCCATGCCTTGCGACGGCTTTCTCTACTGCTAACGGATGAACTGCCATCAATCGTGTTTCACATAATTTGTGCAACGCTTCATGACGTAGTTGTAAAGACTTGTCATCATTTTACCATTCTGTTGTCGCTATGCATAAAGATGGGATTAAAAATTCAATCGGCATGACCACATCTTGACCATAAACCAGTTGAAAAGGTGTTTGATTCGTACTATTTTTGTAAGCGATTCTGAATGCCCATAATGTTGCATACAGTTTATGTTCCCAATCAAACCGACTCGCTCCAATTGTCTGTCATAATAGTGCAGAGAATCTTACTGGAAGATTCAGCTTGTCCATTCCCTCTTGGATAGTAAGGAGTACTAAATATGTGTATAACAAAAAAATCTTCCAGTAAACACTTTATTGTTTGACTAACAAAGTGTGTACCCCGGTCATTGACAATCTCGATTGGACATCCAAATCTGATTATAATATTTTCATAGAGAAACTTGGCCGTAGATTTTGCATCAGCAACTTTGACAGCTTTGGCAACCCACTTGGTCATATAATCAGTTGTTATGATAATGTATCGGGCCTGAGATCCTTGCGCGGCCAGATGAATAGGGCCAACATAATCCAATTCTCATTTTTCAAATGGTGCATGCGATAAAACCAGATGCAAGGGTTCATAATTCTGTCTAGTAGGCCATTGTGCTCGCTGACAAACATCACATGTCTGAATATAATTTTTTGTGTCCTTATGAAGCGTAGGCCACCAACAACCTGATTGCAAAAGTTTGCGAACAGTAATATCTGTAGAGAAGTGCCCTTCGTCCATGCCATCATGTGAAAACATGATTAAATCTGGGATTTCATGCGGTAAAACACATCTACATAGAATACTGTCTGATCCAATTGTCCTGCAATCAATTGATAAGGTTGAGTCTTATGAATCAGGTACTACTTCTACATAGAACAATGCAACATCTGGTAATTCATCATCCACTTCAGTATTAACTGGTGCTGATTCAATTCATGAAACGTGATCAGCTAGATAATGTTGCTTGCCCTTTCAAACCACAATTCAAAAGTCAAATTCAGTCAATAATAGTAGCCATCTTGCAGTACGTCCAGTATTGCATGTCTTGTTTACCAAATAAAGTGACGGCTGGTGATTCGTATAAAATGCAAAGTGCATTTCCATGAGGTAGTGACAAAATTTTTGAACAGAAAAAAAATCATGGCTAACGCTTCACGTTCTGTTGTTGAATAATTCTTCTCCAGATCTGTAAGCTGTCTGCTTGCAAATCGTATAGGATAGTCTTTCTTATAATCACCTGGCTGTATCAAAACTGATCCAATGGCATATTTTGAGACATCCGTGTGAACATGAAATTCAATCATCCAATTTGGAGAACGCAGTATTGGTGCTGAAGTTAATATTTTTTTTAATTTTTCAAAGGCTTCTAACGCCTCTACTGTCCAAATAGGAACAATAGTCAGTTTGTATATAGGTCTTGCTAAATCCGCAAAGAAGATAATAAAAATTCGATAGTAGTTTGCATGACCCATAAACACATAAACTCCATGAATCATTGTTGGCGGTGGCAATTCCACAATAATCTTGATCAAAAAAATCTGTGGCAATACCATGTCTCGATATCACATGCCCAAGCACAGCTCCGTGGGAAACCCATATCTGGCATTTTTCTGGATTTAGAGAAATTTGATATTTGCGACATCTTTCAAATACTTTCTCTAATCGATCCAGGTGGTATGCATCTATACTAATGGACCCCCAGGTCATCCAAGTATATTTCAAGAAATTTCTGTAGATAATCTTTAAAAGCAAATTGCATTACTCTTTGTAATGAACTTGGTGCATTACAAAGTCCAAACGACATTGGTAGAGATCCCATTTGAACAAAGTAGCAATGCAAATGATTAATCTAATAGTTACAAGCTTAGCTACAGGTGCAAATGTTTCTTCATAATCCAATCCTTTTATTTGAAAAAATCCCTTAGCAGCAAGCCTAGCTTTGTACTTACTAATAGATCCATCTTTATTGTACTTAATTCTATAAATCCACTTACATGCAAGTGGCTTCTTTCCTCTTGGAAGATTTGCAAGATTCCAAGTATGATTCTCTTCTAATGCATCATACTCTACTTGCATTGCATCTCTCCAAACTTTAGATTTATATGCTTCTTCAAAAGATGATGGTTCTTCAAGCAATGTAGCTAAAAAAGAGTAAGAGGTAGAAGATGTAGAGCCTTCCTTCTGCTTTCCCTTGTCCACATAGGTAAGCCTTGGGGGTTCGACCTTGCTCCTTGATGATCTTCTTGGCCCCTTTTGACTCGAATCCAAATCTCCATCCTCGGGTTTGTCATGATCCTCCTCGGGTTTGTCAAGATCCTCCTCGGATTTGTCAAGATCTTCAATGCACAATGGGTTAGATCCATTTGACAAGCTCTTAGCAAATTGTGACTCATCAAAAAGTACATCCTTGCTTACCTTTACTTTCTTGGATGTAGGATCATATATCATATATCCCTTGCTATTTTCTCCATAGCCAACAAAGATTCCTTTCAAGGAGGTAGCATCTTCTTTCCTTCTAGTCTCCAAAGGAATGTGTACATAACAAGTACATCCAAAGATCTTAAAATCTTTTACATTGGGTTTCTTATCAAACAAGGCCTGATAAGGTGAGATCCCATCTATATCACTACTAGGAAGTCTATTACACAAATAATTAGCACATGTTATGGCTTCTCCCCAAAATGAGATGGGAAGTGATGCATCAAGCCTCAAAGACTTTGCACACTCACATAGACTCATATTTTTTCTCTCGGCCACCCCATTTTGTTGAGGGGTGTAGGAACAAGTGTATTGTAACTTAATACCATTGATCTCACAAAAGTCTTTCATTTTATTGGAGGTGTACTTTCCTCCATTATCACATCTTAGTGTTTTGATAGAAGTACTAAGTTGTTTCTCTACTAGAGACTTGAACTTAATGAAAGCTTCATAAACAAGACTTTTCTTTGATAGTAACTCAATCCATGTGAATCTAGTACAATCATCTATAAAAGTTACATACATCAAGGCACCTCCATTACTTGCATGTGAAAAACTATGTACATCAGAATGTATGAGATCCAAAGAGATCTTGATGAAGATCTCTTGTAACAAGACTTGTGTGACTTTGCAAGGCCACATGCCTCACACATCTTTCCACACTTCTTGAAAGCTCTTGGTAGGCCGAGAGCTAGTTCCTTGCTTGTCATTGACTCCATAGATTGAAGATTAGGATGGCCTAATCTCTTATGCCAAAGCTCCCTTGAGTTAGCTCCTCCCTAGCCAAGTTCACACTTTCACTTGCAACATTAGCATCCAACTTGAAAAGTCTACCTTGCTTAATGCCACTAGTTATGCACTTATCATTTTTCAAGACGGAACAAACTCCATTCTTGAAATGTACATCTAGTCCATTGTCCATTAATTATCCTACACTAAGCAAGTTTCTTGAAATGGTAGGAACATACAAAACATTATCTAGATCTATCCTTTTAGATGTGCCTAAGCAAAGAGGTATAGATCCTATGCCATCTATCTTGCATGCTTGATCACTAGCAATGTATATTGACTTCTTAGAGTCATTACAAGATAGAAGAGTAGAAAAATAATGCTTGTTAAAGGACATGCGGGAACTAGTCCCACTATCTATCCATCATGTGTCTTGACTTGAAGTTGGTGTAGATGCAACCATTAAGGATGTGTTGAATCCATCCTCATCTTCTTCCTCTTGAGCAATGTTCCCTTGATCTCCTTTGGCTTGTTGATTCTTCTTCAAGTAGCATTCGGAGGCAAAGTGTCCTTTCTTTCCACAGAAGAAGCACTTTAGTTTTGCCTTGTTCTTCACTTTGCCTTTGGAGGTAGATCCTCCATTCTTCATCTCGGCCTCCTTGCCTTGATTTTTCTTGAATGGATTTTTCTTCTTCTTGCCTTTAGATGTAAAGTTAGCTTTCTCCTCTCCTCCATTAAGTGACATGCTATCCATTCTTGTCTTGAGGTGTAGAAGCCTACTCTCCTCGGCCACAAGAACATTGTGCAACTTTTCAATGGATGGAAGAGAGTCTTGAATGGCAAATGATTGGACTAAGTTGGTGAACTCATCACCTAGACCATTCAAGATGATTTGTACTAGTTCTTGATCTTGGATCTTCTCTCCTATTGCACTTAACTCCTTGTTAAGCGATTTGATCCTAAGGACATACTCTTGTCCACTCTCTCCACTTCCTTTCATGCTTTGGAAAACTTGATTTCTTAGCATGAGGATTCTTGAAGTATTGTTGGATTCATAAATGTTCTTTAATGAATTCCAAGCCTCTTTGGATGAGCTACAAGAAGACACCTCTTTCAAGAGGTCATTGCATACATTTAACTTTATGCAATGTAGAGCTAATCGTGCTCTCTTCTTGTATTTGGCTTGTTCTTGGGGAGTTTGAGGCTCTTCCTCTACTCCTTGAACTATGTCATATAGATCATGGATCACTAGGAGTGATTCCATTCTCACTTTCCAAATGGAATAATTTGTGGAAGTGAGTCCTTGATTCCATCAAATATCCACCCATGGATGACATTTTAGAATGAATGCTCTTTTAAAAATCACAAAGATTTTTGAATTTTAAAAGATCTATGAAAAGGCCTAAATCTTACTAAAATGCCTATAGGCTTGTCTTTATCAAACTAGCACACAAGCTTGAATGATACTCAAAGATCTTACCAAAAATTCCTAGCTTTCACTCTCACAAAAAATATTGCTTTACACTTTTCTTAGAGATTTCACTTCATCTAAGGATCTGAACAAATCAGCCTCTAAGATCTGATCTTAGACTCTAAAAAGAAATGCTTCAATGATCCAAAACACTATTTGGTCATAGGCATTAGCTAGAATGAATCTAGATCAATACTATGCTTCAAAAAGCACCAAAAATGAACTAGTACTGTGATTTTGGGACCAACAAACACAAAGTAACTTGAATTGAAAGTTGTTGTACGGTTTCACACGTGTACAAGTCGTTTTGATCCAAACGATTACAAGCTATCACTCTAGAAGAACTCGCCCTCACTAGTATTGGCCAAAAACAAATTTTGCCAAAGATCTTTACAAGATTTATGATTCAATGATCACTCTCTTACTTAGCTCTGATACCATGATAAATTTTACAGTTTTTAGGATAATAATGATTGTAATTTACAATCATAGAGAGTTATTGGTTGCTTAATCAATGAATCTATCAAGTTCTACACATTAGATCTTGATCTAGATTCACTACACTTGGATTTAAGCAAGAGCAATGGATCAACACATCATTTAGTGAGAGCGGCCTCACACGTGTGGAGTACTGTCCACTGTATGGCCTGCACCTGAAACAATAAGTACAATGATACTAGATAGCAATCATACATAAAAATCACAAGACAAATGACTAGAAATCTCACAAAAGTGTAGAGTGCAAAAGTCTCATCAATCTTCTTAGCAAAATTATGATCCTTTTATGGATCAAGTACATCCATGAATCTGGTACAGTCCAACAGGCCTTCACACGTGTGAAGAGTGCCAAATCACTCAGATCTATCCATTTGATCCATCCTTGATCCTTATCCAATAGTTGACCTTCTAGAATATGACTAAAATCCAAAAAGCTAGTCTCCTAGAATATAGGAATATTCCCTACAAAATAGGATCTAAGAAAAATGGTCAACTCTTATCTTCTAGTACTCTATAAACACATGTGAACATCCACTTGCCATGTGGGAGCATTTACTCATGCACATGCAAGGAAAAGCTAATTTGTAGGTGACTAGTCAACTTGACTAAAAACTAGTCATTTCATGTTTACACTAACTAGAATGATACAAAATCAATTTGGATATATACAAACATGAAAAGTACATCCTTTCACACGTGGGAACAGGCTCCACATGTGTGAAATTAGATCATCAGCATATTCTAATGTTTGATCAATATTTACATGAACCAATGTCAAGTGAGAAGTGACAATTTTCAACAATGGTATGTTCAATAACTGACGTTGGAATACCCTTCAGATCTTGATAAGTCCATGCAAAGAAATCTTGATACTTAATAAGTAACAAGTGGAGTGCTTGATACTGTTCAGAATTAAGTTGTGATCCAATTTGTACTATCTTTTTCGGTTCTCCTGGTTCGGCAAGATTCATTGGTTGTGTCCTAGTTGGGCCATCGTAAACATCTTTCGAGTCTGGCACATGTTCTTCGGGTTCACGATGTGCTTTAGGTAACATGATAACCACATCATCCAATGTATAACGTTTAAAATGTTCAGGCATATCATACTGGACCACATTTGCTTGTTCCTTTTCAAAAGGACTTGTCTTGGATCTTCGCTTAGCTTTCTTAGCAAGAATTGATCGTGGAGGTGATGACTTCCAAGACGATGATATCTTGCTAGAATTTTGACTGGTAGAATCATCCTCGACTGTTCCTTTGCCTTTATCCAGTAAGGGTGGCACATTCGCTGAATCAATCTTTTGAGGATGATTTTTCCATTTCAGGACCGTATTATAATGTTGCTTGGCTTGTTTCTTCGTCATTGTCCCTGTGATCCTGTCTTCCTTTAATATAACTACTTTGGCCGATTTTATTGTTGGTTCATCAGGAACATTACGAACTCCAAATCTGGTTGGATCCATATGATTTAGAATCTGCTCAGCCGTAAGTTCTGCATTTTCATGATAAGTCAAGGCATGACTCACAGGAATGAGGTCATCTTCAATCGGATCTGGTATAGGTTCCGTAGATATCCAAGCTACATTCAGCACATTCAATGGAAAAGTGATCGGTGTATCCAAGGTTCGATCCAATAATGAAATCTCGTTCAAATCTGACTGATTATCTTGTTGACACATATATCTTGTTGTACAATCAATCGTTGCAAGAGCTTCATTCTAGTTGACAATATCCGTTTGAGAATCGTAATGAACTCCCAAATTTTTCTTTGGTCGGTCACAAGTATGATCCGTTGTTGATGAATCATCATCCTCTTTTTGAACCACTGGTTTGATAGTCCAAGTTGCAAGATCTACTTTGACTGCACGTTCACGATTTTCAAAAGTGATTTTTCCGGTACCCCAGTTATGAATTACTTGTGAAACTCGTAACCATGGATGTCCCAATAGGACTCGATAGACATTTGGTGCTTCTGGTAAATTCATTACTACGAAAGTAATGACGAATTGTACTCCACAATTCTGACAGGTTCAACCATTCCTCACGGACGAACTGTCATTTGGTCAACTAGCTTAATAGCAAAAGTTGCAGGCTTGATCTTTGTAAGGCCCCATTTTGCACATAGCTTTGTAGAAATCATGTCAACTCCTGAACCGCCATCTATCACAGCTGCTTCCTTAGGAAATTATCTATGCTGTATCGGCAGAGTGATATTTTTTTGTTCACTTTCCCAAGTGGCTCCGACATGGAGTACTTCATTAGATTCTTCAAATCCAGCACAAAAAAGTGGCTCTTGTTGGTTCTGCTTGAGCTAACTTTTGCGCTAAGACTTATTTTGCTTTTGGCACCAACTTCAGGAACTCTCCCAATGAAATATTGATCTTACTAGATAAAATATTCATCAGCAGTTTTGTTTGCGGTGCTTCCGGTTCAGTCATCTTGAAGGGTCCTTCATGATGATGCAACTGATCATTCATATCTATATGTGAATTTCTTGGTGGCTGCAATGGTGAAGAACGAACTTCCGTTGTTGCTTTAGCAGCTTCAAGCTCCTCTTCTTCTTGCAGATGTTTAATCCACTGCCTCATATCCTGATATCTTCTTTTTTCTGCATGAAGATTTGGATAGACTCCAGATGCTGTTGGTATATCGGTTAATGGTATAGAATCAGTAGGTACTGGATCCACTACTGGTTCTTTCTGCTTATGTGCTCTGGTGACCACCATCCATCCACAATAGTAACGCATTCTGTTCTATTATGTAGAAGGCTTTTAAGCACAAAAAATTGCTCTCATTGGTGAACGTCTCCTGCACCTATGAGCATGTCTCTTAGCTCTCCTTTTAGCTTTGAAAGATATTCCTCCGGTTGATTTCTCATAAGATCCTATCCATGTTTGCCACACAATGAACAACCACTTGCTGGCGAATGCCTCCTGTGCGTGTGAGCATGTCTCGAAGCTGGATCCTTGTTTAGCTTGGTAATGGTAATATTGCTAGACTCACAGATAATCACTAAAGACTAAAGGCATGGCAATATCCATTGGTTTGACAACATGAGTTGATCTTCACCTCTTATTCTTCCTCTTGAAATGGAGATAGCAATTTGCAGTGACAACTTATATTTATGTTGCCTTGCAATGGCCAGCAGAGCTTGCTTACTGAAACTCAACCTCCTAGCGAGGCCTTGGTGATGTCATGTCCTTTGAGCATCTCTATCCTGAAAACTTTGTTTTAAGTCAAGTAGAATGCAAAGTTGCAAGAAAATTAACGAGCATGCTACCATTCATCAAGATGTTTATATTCAGAAAACATGAAACTTTCTACTACCTCCAGACGTCACCATATCCTGCATACAAGACCTAGAAGCTCAACTCAAATTTCAATTTTTAGACTTTAGCATGAAAAGCCTTTGTAGTGTAGATCATGTTACCAAGTTGTAGATGGTACACAAGTCATGGTAAAATAGATTCGTAGTTAACAAATACTAGAAAACACCATTGCGAGTTGAATGAGAAACATCGTGAGGTTATCCTTAAGGAATCTTTCAAATAGACAAAAAAGAGGTCATTTCTCAAAAACCATGTTTTTTGTGCATAAAAATCTTAAAAATGATGTGTTTTTCTTATATTTTTAAAATACAAACATGTGAAAATTATAAACCTACAAAGGTTTATAATATGTGTAAATACAAACATGTGCTTTTTTTGTATATCAAGAAGGTCAACCAAAAAAAAATGTTCAAAATCTCCCAAAAACCTACATAATTTTTCACTTTGTACTGATTTTTTTGCATAAGAAAATTTTGGGGCCAGTTCATGGTTTTGACCCCCTTGATACGTTTTGGCTGCATAAATTAAAATGTTATTTTAATTAGATACAAAGACCAATGCATGGAATAAATATACAAAGAGTAAAAATCACACAAAAAAAAATCATTATCTTAAAATTGAGCTTGAAACTAGATAATGCTCCAGCACCTCCTCCCAGATAGAGCATGCGAGCATCTTCATCATTACTTCCTAAATTCTCATGAAGATTTTGTGACTGCAAAGAAAAACAAATAACCATGAGAATTTCTAAATCACGAAGATTTAAAATATAAAATATACGCGTGCTTTTGGAAAATAGACTCACTTTGAAAACTCTTCAGCCATTTCCAAAAATGACCCTTCATATCTTCTCTTTCATTTTATTATGGGACTTGGTCCCACCTACAATCTCATCCTTAAAATGACCAACTTTCTGGCCTTTGAGCTCTTTGTTTTTCCATATTAAAAAGATTTTATCTTGTAACTCCCACAACTTGCCAGTTCGAAATGCCAGCTGAAATAAAGAATCTAATATTTTAAAGTTGTCATACCTCTCAGATTCATCTATGTAAATAGCCATTCTTCTGGTTTCATCAAACTTGACGTCTCTGACGATCTTCACTTGATTGGTCTTTGGCATGTAGATCTTGTAGTATGACAAATGGTTGTCATACCCGATGAGATATCCTTGTTCGATTTTCTCATCAAGCTTCTTTTGAAGCTTGTTTGGAACATGTGAATAGACTGCACATCCAAAGATCTGAACCTGCATCAAATTGGGCTTTCTGCCCCCCACCATAGTTCATGTGGTGTCGTGTGAGGAACACTGGATTTATCGATCACGTTTTGGATGTAGGTGATTGTAGCTACTGCTTCAGCCCATAGCACCCTTAGTGCTTTCGAATAGGCCCTCATACACCTTGTAGCTTCCATGAGAGTCCTATTTTTTCTTTTAGCAACACCGTTGTATTGTGGCGTATAGGATGTGGTCCTTCTATAAAGGATTCCACATTGTTGTTGAAATTAGCAAAGCAATTCGAGATATATTCTCCGCCACGATTAGTTCTGATCTGTTTGACTTTGCTTCCTATCCATTTTTCTGCCCAGTTCATATATTCTATGAACTTGTTGAGTGCTTCCGACTTGTTATGTATGAAGTAGACTGTTGCGAACTTGCTATAGTTGTCAATGAAGGTAATATAGTATTTCGAGCGTCCTATAGAGATCGCATCGAAGGGTCCACATATCTCTGAATGTACTAACTCCAGAATCTTTGTTGTTCTGAAAAAGTCCCTGGTGAAGAAAGTATGGGACATCTTCCCCTTTATGCACGCGTCACAGAATGTCGAGTTGGTTGCACTACTGATGCTTACTCCTGTGATTGCTCCATGTTGGCTTGTCTAATACAAGACCATTGGGTTCATGTGGCATAGTCTCTTGTGCCATAGAACATCTATAGATTCTTGGGCTTGGTGTGCTTGATCTATTGGTAGGTGCCCCTTTAGATGGTACAAGTTGCATTTTCATCTTTCTCGTGTAACAAGTATACTGGTGCTGGCGTCAATGACATTGCACGTTTCATTGGAAAACATCACCTGCATTCCTGCGTCTGCTATTCTTGCAACTGAGAGCAAGTCTTGCTGCAATGTGGGTACAAATAGAACGTCATCCAATCTTCAGTCCTTGTCGTTCGTGTTGAGCCATATCGAACTAGTTCCATTTACTTGGTGTCTTGATCTGTCTCCAAGAACTATGTACTTGGATGGATCTGTGCCTGCGAAAGTCAGCCATGATTCGTCTTGATGTAATGAAGTGAGAGGTTGCTCCTGAGTCGAGGATGACCTCTTGTGTGTCAGATATTGAGGTTGCACACATATCTGCACATAGGTAGGTTCTCCTCTCTTCGCCCATCTTGGAGCTTTTGGGTTCTTCCACATAAGACGAGAGGTGTCCTTGTGATCAAGGTGCTCATGGGCTTCAACTTCTTCTCGAATCTCAATCACTACTTTTTTGAGGGTCATCTGTGGATCTTTGGCTAGCAACGTTCGGGTAGTCTAGAAGGATCTTGATAAAGCTCGTAGAAAGTAGGTGAGTTGCTTCTCTATTGAGACTGCATTGTCTGTTCCGGCGTTGTGTAACAAAAGAAACAGATCCTTCATTTTTCTGATAAAGGATGTGAGGTCTTTGCCATCCCATCACAAGTTGGTCAGCTGGTCTTCGAGAAGCATTATCTGGCTTCGTGATTTTGTCTAGAACCTGGTGAGCAATGCATCCCACATCTCTCTTGCATTCGAGAGTGTTGCGAGGTCACGCATTAGAGAGTCTTCGACGGAGGACGAAAGAATGACTACTGCAAGTCTTCGTTTGTCTGACCTTCATGTCTTTATGTAGTGGTTATGGTTTGGGGTGGTTTCTACCTGTGGGCAGTTCCTTTGTAATTCTGCAGACACAAACAAAGCTTTGTGGCTAGAAACATTAAGTTTCTTTAGAAATTACTGTCATATAGTAACTTCTCTCTTCACAACTATTCTCTATATTGTTTACACTAAACCATTTAACCTTGTCTTGTAAACATGACATCGTGCCTAAACACATTAGTTAGCCACAATCTCAGTAAGCTTGTGTATATGTAATAAATTAGAACACAGCAATAGATGTATGTGAGACCATTAAGAATTGATATGTGAATGACAGTTCGTATGTGAACTCCATTGTATCAGACTATCAAACTCCCTAGAGTTGGAGATTAGAAGAGAGAGTGAGAGCAATTCAAGAAGTAGGGACATTGTCTTAATGTGTAATTAGCATAGTGGGATCGTAGCACATAGTGCAATACTTCTGTGAACCATTTCCGGAGACACGATTTGTGAGCTGATCATTGTTATCACAACAACTAATATATAGATTCTCTATTTTCTTTATGTGCGTCTATACTGTCGAATATTTTCAGCTCTCTCTCTCTCTCTCTCTCTCTCTCTCTCTCTCTCTCTCTCTCTCTCTCTCTCTCTCTCTCTCTCTCTCTCTCTCTCTCTCTCTCTCTCTCTCTCTCTCTCTCTCTCTCTTTGAATTCTTTATAATTATTAGAATATCTCCTTTTAGAGGTTTCTATGGTCAATTTAGAATGCAATATTTCATCAATCTTGTCAAAGCATGTTTTCAAAATATTATAATTATAGTCTTTTCTAAGGAAACCTCTTAGTTGTCATAACCACATAATCAATGGCATCACGTCATGATATCATCAATCTATTTTATACTCTCATATCGTTGGAATGATACATTCAATACAATTTTGATATATGTTGAAAGAATAATGTGATGAAACATAACATGATACATTACCAAACTTGACTATGTATCTATTGCCGTGTGGTTATCTTAGTCGGATATGTGAACATTAATTATAGAATATGAGACAATGGACACATATTATGCCAATTCACCAACAATTGTGTAAGGTTGGTAGAAACTGGATTGTAGTCCTTGTTGTTTTTAATTCTTGATGAATAGCCATGAACCTAACATGTGTTTTTTATATGTGAAAACTCCAAATTCATAGAATAATAGAATAATTTGTTGTCACTTGTTGGATTTCGAGCATGCAACATGTCAAAGAGATGTGGAGTCGAAAGATTTTTTCTACCTTTAATTTCATGCATCATCAATCATAGTGCACTTTTCATAAGCATGTTGCGAGTAGGTGATATAACACCAAAAAAAAAAAAAAAATTCTTCAATATATTGTTGAAACAAGTTATACAATAAAACCATAATTTTATCATGTTTACAAATTCACATGCTTGATTATGTGAAGGGGATCATGTATGCTTGTGAACATATGCCTGTAAACATATCACTTAATCGATTATGATAACTTATCATTTTCTTCCAAACATGAACAACCTCAAAGTCCCATCACAAGGTTGTGTAGTCTCATGAGAAAATGTCTTCGATACATAGACAAATATTCTACAAAATAAATACTTTAAAACTCTGGTATTTTATATGAACTACAATTGATGGTCAATAGTTATAAGTTGATGTAAAGCTATAAACTTTTCACTACTTTCTTGGGATGCTTTGATGGTTTTGTTAAGAAGGGTAGGTTTTAGCTACATACTTAATATAGGTTTGACTTCATTTTCATGGTGATACCTCTTGAAGCATCAGTACATGGAAGTAGTCCTTTGACTGCCATAGGCTCTTCTTATTGAAATTTGTTTTGTTTTGTAATTGCATGATCAAAATAGTCATATGAGCATAAACATTGATACCAAAGACAATTAGTCAAAGGCCACTAGTATACATGGATAACATTGCACAAACTTTGCCCAATACATATACTTTGTTCTTTTTCTTTTTCTTTTTTAAATTTCACTTTTGAAAGGATGAATATTGTCACAAAAGATGGGTAACAAAAATTCACTCTTCTTTTCTAAAACACTATAAGGTGTAGCCAATATGTTGTTCTTAATTTAAGGCACATAAAATAAATTATCGACTATTTGAAAATGTGCACTGAATTTAAAAGAAATCCAAATTTTAGGCATTAAAACCTAAGTTTTTTTTATATATTTTGGATAATTCATCATTGCATGCTCAATATCATAAATTGAATAACATCCACTTCGTTTTATTGTATTTAAAATGATTGTATTTCTTTTTATGCAACACTAATCAAGTTTCTACTGATGTTGATCCTCTCTCTCTCTCTCTCTCTCTCTCTCTCTCTCTCTCTCTCTCTCTCTCTCTCTCTCTCTCTCTCTCTCTCTCTCTCTCTCTCTCTCTCTCTCTCTCTCTCTCTCTCTCTCTCTCTCTCTCTCTCTCTCTCTCTCCCCCTCCAACACCTCACTATATGGCTATTTCTCAGCCCAAAACCCTAAAAGAATGTAAAAATCCTAATTTTTTTTGAAAAGCCTCTCTCTCCCTCACCTTGGATCGTGCTATGCGCTCTCTCTTTCTCTCTCCACACAAATATATACCTGTTTATACGAAAGTTCTAGATATCTCTCTCTCTACGAAAGTTTCACCTCTTTTTTGGATCATTCTGAAAACTGCCCGTCGCCCTGTGCCCTTCAACTGCCTGTCATTTGTTGTGATGAAATGCTACTACCTGGAAACTTAGTTACTAGGCTAGTGCTTTAGATTCAAGCTCTATAACCCTTTGTCCACCAGCAGTGGTGTATTCCTAGCTTCTTGATACAGTGGGGTATTCGTGATATATTCTTGTAGCATGTATTGATGCACATATTGTAACTTCTGCTTCTCATAGTTTTGGAAACATCTTGTTTACTATCGACATATATATCTGGATGGTTTAGAAATTGAACCACGAGAAAAGCATGTAACTGGTGTTTTTGTCATCAGTTTAAGTCATTCAGTCTGTTGGATCAGCAAGTGGAGTTGTCCTACAGGTAGTGGATTTGGGACATCCTAACAACAACATGGGAGGCTTTATCCTAGCATGCAGTTCTTGCAAGTTTGGCATTGTGCATCTCATAGATCCCACTTCTTTCAACTCTAGAATATGTCAAGCTCAAAGGAGCTCTGTAGCTGGGTTAAAGACACTTCAAATACTAAGATCGTTAAATACATTATACTAAGGTAACTGTAAGAAAAGTGACAAATAGATGGGTAAGCCATAAAAGCAATTCTTTGTTTGTGTGTGAATACATTCAGATTTAGTCCTCAACAAATCATGGTGGAGCACATGTGTTTGTCATGTGTGGAAATTTTAGATTTGATCTTTAAATAGGACAAGTGCTATGTGCTTCCATGTCCTTCTGTCAGTTGCAGTATAAAGTAAAGGGCAAGAAAGGACAACAAAAGCAAGAGTAACAAGGCAAAAGTAACTAGTTTGAAGTTTAGGGCAAACTTAAAATCGAAATTGATCTACATTTGAGGAGTCAACCGAGGTGTGTCAGACCAATTGGATGCAATTGTCTAGGCTATTGTGCACTTTACAGTTCAAAGTTCAAACATTAATCATGAACCAAAGCACAATAAGACATTCATTACTGACAAGGAGTGAAAATAAGACATAGTCTGTTGTCAAAGCAAACAAAATAATTTATCCCACACTTGCGACCTTAGCACTGTGCCTTTTGGCCCCTTTGACCATCCATTGGCAATGCAACCAAGAATTCCAAGGATTTCAAGGAGACAACATCTATATGAAGAAAACCGTCTAAGTAGCTTTTCAGCTATCATAATCACTTAGTCACTTGATTTACACAATGACCCTCTGTCCAATTTCTGCTAATGTGGCCTTCACTTCTAATCAGAAGCATTAGAGATTCACCTCCACTTCTAGGTCTGTGGCTTGAGCCAGATTGAGGGTCGAATGAACTTGTTAATCAATCCTAAAACCATAGGAAAACTCAAAAAATGAAAATGTAAAAAAAAAAGAAAAGCAAAACAGACAAAGGTAGGTAACCAAACTGTCATTGAGAAAAGTAACCTCTGATAGATTAAGCAAAAGAATGTCTACAACTACCGTGTACATACATATATTTTTCCAAATGGCATGTATGTATATATTTCACATGTACACACTGATACGTCTGTAAGATATCAATACATTCATAAATTAATAATTCAAGCAAGTAAAACTTATCATGGGTTTATCAAATAAAAATCCTAAATCGTAAAAACTTGACGTACTTTTCTTGCAGCAAGAGGCATCCCTAAGCCTCCTCACTCATTCCCGTCATTCAGATGTGATATGTACATGATTTGAAGTGTTCAATACTTTGATTGAAATTTTCAAGTTTAGGATGACAAACTATTTGTCTTTTGGAGTGAGAGAATGTATTTTTTGTAGCAGATGGGGTGTGTCCTAGAGTGGCTACTTGATTACATTACTCATCAAGTGAAAATAACTTGATCCACAATTCATTACTCATTAGGTGAAACTTTCATTTGATTTTATCTTATCATTTGTTGGGATTTTTGTGCACACTTAAAAGCAGCATATAGTATGCAAGTAGATGAATCACTTAGTATCTAGGCAGTGGACAAGTGACCTTCTGAAATTGATTTTGGCTGGAATGATTCTTATTTAAGAGTAAGAACAAAACTAAATTACAAAGTGTCTTACACTATGAAGTATGGTTATTGTGTTTTGTCTGCATATCATCTTCCAGCAAAAAGGTATGACAATGTTGCAGCATAACAAGCAAAGTTTGCATCCAGCAAGACGACAGTGCTTTCAGAGGACAATTGAAGCTGAAAAGGTGCTACACAAATGCAACACATTATAATTGTTCTTTGTGAAAAAAGTATGAAACCAAAATAGGTTCTATGATACAAAGATTTTCATATTGGAAATGGCGGGGAGGATCCCTACAACTAAGGTTAACGCTATTTACATAACAAAATTAAGACCAAAATCCTCACAATATCATTGTTTTTTTTTTAGAAAGTATGCAACTGAAACAAGCTTACATCACAAAGCTTTGCATACTCAAATGTTTTAAAGCATGAGAGTTCTATGAACAAATAGTGCATTTGGGAATACCTAGCTCTACCTCATGTGTATGTGCATTCCCGTGACAATGCTTGAAACAAGTCTCTCTCACTTAACATCGGTTGATGGATAAACATATTTGTGTTCTGATCTAATCCCATCAACCTGAGAAATATGAAGTACATATGTTTGCAAGCCAGATAGGATTTCCCTCCCAACAATCGTTTTTGGAAGTCAGGACAAGTGCATGTTGGGTGGCTGGCTATGTGTACACTATAACTCTGTCCACCTTTGGTTTGTACCTGAAAAATCTTAGATTTGTGTTGCTCGTTTGCCTAACTGCGATCTCGTGAGCAATCATATAAATTGCCCCTTCTATCCGCTCCCATGCTGCAATTGACACCCCAGGCCTAAACTTGTGGTGTCGCACCCCACTTTCAATGGCATGTGACTCTGTATGTGTAGCGCAGGCATCCCAAAGGGAGCCGGGAACCACGACTTAGCTTCCCAGCCTTCTCTTATGTACGCCATGAACTGTACCAGGCCAGACATAGCTTTGCAGTCAGCTCTCTCAGTCAGTTTATGACTAACCTTGGTATAACACATTGGAAGGCTCTTATTAGAGTCATAAAACTTCAAAACTACATCTGAGGAGAAAATTCTTCTCACTCAAAATGTCAGAAAGTGATTCCGTCTAGAATCACATTAATCAACTCAAGACTCTATTAGAGCATATGGTGGCAATAGGTTTAGTAATCGAAGACTCTGATGATGTAATATTCTTATTTTCCAGCCTTCCATCCTCATATGAAAATTGGGTGATGATGATTTCCACACACTCAAATATTACATTGTTCAAAGTCATAATCATGCTGTTGTAGGAGGAGACAAGAAGAAATGGAGCATCCTCGTACTCCATCAATGAATCACATGCATTATTCTCAAAGAAGAATACAAGAAAGTAGCAGAAAAAGAGAGTTGTCAGACAAATCGATGGTAATCAGAAATAGTCACAAAAGACTTAGAATCAGCAACCTACTCAGAAGAAGAGGAGACTATTCTACAAGCACTACAAGAGGACAAACCACGAGATCCAAGATTGTCGAATCTTGAAGTCAAAAATGACAAGAAAAAATAGTCAGATCAACAAGTCCATGCAGCAAACACGAAGCAAAGGTCCAAGAAGATGACGACGGCAAGCAGGAGGCCTTCATGGTCAACCATCACCATGTCAAACAATCGAAGGAGTGGTTCCTCAATTCTGGAGAAACACAACACATGGAAAGCCATCAAGAATGGTTTATCGACTATTTAGCCTATAGCACCAAGAAGTTCATTCACCTTGGAGACAACAGCTCACACAGAATCGAAGGTGAAGGTATTGTTAGAATAAATTTTCAGAATGGACTGTCGAAGCTGATACCAAATGTATTGTATATCTCAAACCTGACTACAAATATGTTGTCGGAGTCAATCGAATTATAGATTTAGGACATAGGGTAGAGTTTCAGACAGATTTTTGTCAATTTTTGATAAAAACAAGAGAGTTCTTGCACTCGGAAAGCACGAAGGATATCTCTATAAGCTTAGTCATTGTAACTCTATGATTGATTGTGCTTTAAGCAGTTCAACATCTATCAATAAAGAATTTATTTGGCATTATAGACTTGGTCACCTTAATCATGTATCGATAGGTAACATGTCTAAGCGTCCTTTAGTTCTTGACTTAGATTATCGAATTGTCAACCCTCCTATCTGCCAAAGTTGTATCGTAGGAAAGTAGGCAAGAAGGCCATTTAAGTCAAATTAAGAACATGTATATTTCATATTCTCCACAGTCGAATGGACTGGCCAAAAGGAAGAACAGGACCTTAGTCGAGTCTGCCAAATGCATGATAACTCATGCCTCATTTTCAAAATTGTTCTGGCAACATGCTGTATCAACAACAACCTACGTGCAGAACCGATGTATAACTAAGGCCTTCTTGACAACAAAATCCCTCATGAAGTATGGACATGATCCAAGTCTTTATTGATAGTCTAAAGAAATACAGAAATATTAGTGATAATGTTTTCTCGATTGTTCGGACACCTTCAACTATTCGGTCATCCTTGATTATTCGGCCATCTTTGATAGTTCGGCCATCCTTGATAGTTTCACCATCTTGGGCCATCTGACCAGATTCAATTATTCGTCCATCCTCGGACAATTGCGGACTATCGGCGGATCAACAAGTACATTGAATTACTACCGGACAGAATCTCTAGCAGAATCAGATAATTTCTGAAGGCTGTGGCCAACAGCACGTAGTGCCTTAATCCTAATTGTAAAATATGGATTAAGCATTTTTTTAATTAGTTAGCAATGTGTATATATCCAACAACTTATCAGTTGTTCAGTTAGGCAAAAAGAGATTGGTGAGCTCAATAATCTATCTATTCTATCAATCGAACATCCAAAGCACAATTGTTTTGTTCTTTCTCTATGTTATTACAGAGTATTGTTTCAGGAAAAACATGACTCTGACTGCATTCAAATTGAATCTATTAACAACTGAATAATCAATGTTCTAGTAATCTAAGTCATATAGGATGCAGTTTTTTGGCGAGTATTTCTCGGCGAGCATGTCAAGGCGAGCAAATCTGGGCGAGCAATATCAAGGTACATCGTATAATGGCGAGCACTTCTCTAACTAGAGGATTTTTTCTTGGCGAGCAATATTATGATAAATTGTATGATGGCGAGCACTTCTCTAATATGAGGATTATTCTAATAGTTTTGCTCTATGTTCCTTTCTTTTCTCTTTTTAACAAGTGAAAAGAAAGGAACATAGAGCAAAACTCGAAAAGAGCTCATTTTAAGCCCAAATTAACCTCACATATCATTATCTAAAAGCATAATGAGAAATGGCCAACACTTTTAACACAATAACCAATCCTCTACGGTAAGGTGAAAAAGGAGTACACTAGCTATCCTAGAGGATTGAACAATTCCTAGTCATCATTTTTTAAATTCAGTTAGCTTAGACCAGTAATGGGAACCCAGAGTACAATAAGCAAGTAAAGACCCAACAATGGTGTACTTCAAATCTCACTACTAAGTGGCCCGATCCATCTTTGACAGCAAAACCAAATAAGAAAAGAATATGCACCCATTGAGGGGAAAATATAAAAACTCACAAGTCAGGGTTTTTTGGTTGGCAGGGTGTTTTTGGCGGAGGTGGCTGAAGTGGACAGTCTTCTCTTTGGAGGCAAGTGGATCAAAACTGCACCTCCAAACGTATGGCTAAACAGAATGTACTTTCACTCTCTTAATGGATCATCAACTGGTTTATGCCAAAATCATATCCTTGGGCTCCCATTTAAGTTTCTTCAAAAAATAGAGCATAGATGGAGATATCATCCTGGATCCAAACAAGAAGACTTTTACCTCTCATTCACCATTAAAGAGAGACCACAGTCCCGTACTCTATCTTCCCTCCCTGTTAAAATCTCAAAATGGTGATATTTGGGTTTGATGCATAAAAAATATTTTAATTGGTAAATTGTTGTTTATTTAAAGTATCAGTGACCCTCATTCAACTACCAATAATGTTCTCAATCTGTGCAGTTGCCATCTCATGCAAAACGGGTTCTACTACCAATGCATCCTTCATAGACATTGATTGCTAGAATCAGCCTTACAATCTCCACTTACACCATTTGCTCAAGCATCCATTGAGCGTCTTGTCACCCAATAGACCAAAGTTTATTCTACACAAGTGTTATAACCATGGAATGTGGGAATGCGGCTTTTGGACGTGCCACGTGTTCCCAGACTGTTGTTCCTGGTTGAGAACGTGTTCCCAAATCCCAAGACATGGGAATGTGGTTAGGAATGCTTATATTTGGTATCATGCAAGATCTTTATGATGTATTTTCAAGACAAGTTGCCCAAGAATGGCCATGGGACAGTTGTACCATGCCCTCTTGCTGTGTTTGCATTCCTTCCTCAGCTAAATCTCCATTCACGTTCGATCCTCTGGTGCCATGTACTTAAACAAGGTCTCCTTTTCTGCCAGACCAAATTTTTGATGCATAAAAACATCATGCGATAATGTGTGAGGTACCTGCACCCGAGTCAACCTACAAAACAGTTTTATTATTAACCGTGGTCCATGATAAATCCAAAACAAACAAAAAAAACCATGCATGTTAAATTTATTGAGTAATGAAAGAGCATACTTAGATTGACAAATGAAGACATAATCTAAAGATCTAAATACTTCCATACCCAAAATGAAGTGCCAATGGCCGAGATCTACCATCTTGAATTGTTTAGACTCTCCTTCCTATTTGACATATCAGTTGGCCCGTGATTCGAGCCCTTACTTCTGAAACAAAGTTGGTGATATGCAATAACGAAGAAAAAAACAACGGACTTAATTATGCCCATGCATCTATATGTGAAATATAGTATACCCAAATTCCAACTTCAGTTTGAGAAGTCAAAAGGTCAGACAAAGCATAGGAAAATATATACCTACGACATAAACACTTAAATAAATGATATTCAAAAAATAATATGAAAGTGAACACAAAATCTTAGTAGCTAGCATTACGTATGTATCATCAGCACCCAAGCATAAGTTGCTTTTGCTTTGAGAGAATCCCAATTTTCTTGGGTAGACCAAATGTTGACTACGTAGCAAATGACGATCAACATGAAGAAATTAAGAACAAAACAAATTCACAAGAAGACTAAACTCGTAAACCAGAGTTAACAAGAAATGGACTAAATTACCTATTGATGGAGTTCAATGCAATATCAACTCCCCTTCGCGAACTCGAGAGAACTCAAGGAAGCTGCACTCCACTCTGACATGGCGGGCCTTGATGGATGGAAACTCTGGCACAAAAAACATTTTCGATTGCCTTGATTATTAAGATTGTCCACAAAGAGGCTCACAATGCATGATCATTGCTTGTAAAAAATAGGTTCGGACAGTGAATAATCTTCATTAGTTGAACAATACTAACCTTGTTTTTTGCATGGCCTACCTACCAAAGCCTACAGCAGTATCTTTTCAAGAAGCGAGTTGGGTTTTGTTGAAATTTGATAAGAAGAGACTAGATTCAAGAGAGGCAAAACTAAAACTATGATGCAAACTATGTTTTTTCAATCAAACAATGCCAAACAATGTACCTTGATGGATTTTGCCCATCCAGGCTTGTGCTCTATGGTTGCCATCCCATATGATAAATTTCTTGTTTGAAAAATGAGCCCACTCCTCATTGCAGACCAGGTCTTGCTCAAATCCGTCGTTTACCTCTCACCATACCGGATCCCATTGGTCAAGGTCATATTGTGTGACCTCCAATTCTGGCTGGCCGATTCTTTTCAAGGAGACAAGAAATATGCCTAGCTCTCTGAGATATCCGTGGTCACCAAATATCTCACCAAACTCCAAAACTAGCTCATGTACGGTACGAATAGCCTCATTCACAACTAGGTGACATAGTGGAACCAAAGGAGGGGGGGTAGCCTTGTTTTGTCTAAAGGAAGAAATAACATCCTACAAAAGTGAACTACAATGGACATGATTTCACCATCACCAAATAAGGACAAATTGTACATAACAATAGAAAATAAACTACCTGTAGTATATATGTACGAATTTCTTTGCCAAACAAGTTTGGGACGGTGATAGCGGTGTCACCCGGTCCCTCGTCGGCGGGTAAGTTCTCAAACATGGAGCACTGGCCAGGATCAACAGTAGCCTCTTGGTGCAAGGGAGTATGACAAAATTTCCAAAATTCACACGTGTGGGGAATGTCCACAAGTATGATTGATCTTGATTAAGCTTTGTGATTAGCACAGTTACCTGATTCTAGATTGTTTAGGTAGATCTAGTTCAGAAGAAATGGCTTTACTACAATCTAGCATGCTAAGCATCAGATTATAATAGCAATGAATCAAAGAATGAACAAAAGTACAAGATTTTAGTGTATTAGCATTAGCTTCAACACGAGTTAGAGAGAGAAAGTTAGAGAGATAACAAGCAAAATAGTTTCGATCCAAAATGGCATGAGGTAGTTACGAAACTTTGTTCTTCATCATTGATTGTGAGGAGAGCTACACATATTTATGGAGTCTGAGGTAGCTCGAGGTAGAACCACATCTATCCATTCCAAAATGACAACTAAAGTGATATCTAGAGTCTATGTGACATTTGTCACTTGCCAAGCATTAAATTCTACCAACTTTTTACAAGTGTGCTAGTTCTAACTAACAAAGTACAAATCATCATGCATGTGTCCATTATACTTTGTGCATGCCTTGCATGTCACTATGGATCACTTACAATTAATGCATGTGAATTGCCACGAGTTTCTACAAGCATGAATTTGCCAATTCTATGTCTACAAACTATATGCAAGTTGTATTCTTTAATTTAGACATTACATAACCATGTAGCTCGAGTTCTATATAGGCCAAACTTGGCATTTTGCATTTATGAGCTACATACTTGCATGGTACAACATTTGTAGCAAGCCAAGAAATCAGTATGATTTGTTTTTTTAATTGTAACAGTCCTCCTAAAAATAATCTATATCAATTTGAACATGGATCTTGGTATAACTCCAAGATTGGCTCTATGCTTGATAAAGGAACTTTTGCTCAAAGGTTTGGTGAGCATATCAGCAATGCAAGATAATGTGTCGATGTGCTCCAATTTGATTTCCCCTCCAATGAGCTTCTCTCTCACGAAGTGATGTGCAACTTCGATATGCTTGCTCCTTGCATGGAATATCGGGTTTTTGGCAAGGGCTTGGGCTGAAATGTTGTCACACATTATCATAGGTAGATCCTCTTCCAAGATTACTTTAGTTCCACTAGTAACCTCTTGATCCAAAGCACTGCCTTTGTTGTTGTAGTGAGTGTCTTGTACTCAACTTCACATGATGAGAGTGATACAATATCTTGCTTTTTGGAAAGCCAAGATATCAAGTTTCCCCCAAGATATATGACATAAGCACTTGTAGATTTTCGATCTGCTCTATCACTTGCAAAATCCGAGTCAGAATCAGAATAACCAATAATAAAAAGACCTTTACTTTTATACAATAAACCAAAATCAAAAGTTGAAGATATATATCTAACCACTCTCTTGGTCATTTTCCAATGATAGATAGCAGGATTTTGCATAGTCTGGCTCAACTTATGAACACTAAAGCTTATGTCAGGTCTAGTTATTGTGAGCCAAATTAAAGAGCCTATAAGGCTTCTAAAAAGTGTGATGTCCACGAAGGAACTTTCATCACCTTTGTTAGAATCCTTTACATTTTGTTCCATAGGTGTTTCTATACTCTTACAATTCAACATATTGAACTTCTTTAACATTGAAAGAGCATACTTGGATTGACATACAAAAGCTTTATCTTTAAGAAAGTCAATCTCTAATCCTAGAATATAGTGAATTTTTCCAAGATCTTGCATCTTGAACTCTTTTCCAAGTGCAATCTTGGTTTCCTCAATTAACTTGATACTACTTCCTGTCAGAATGATATCATCAACATAAATAAGAAGAATGACAATACCTTTATCAAAAAACTTGACATATAAGGAAGGATCATAGTTACTAAGATTAAATCCTAGTGACTCGAGAAAGGTGTTAAGTCAAGAATACCATGATCTTGGAGCTTGCTTTAGTCCATATAAACTTTTGAAGAGCAAGCAAACTTTTTCTTTATCATGGATGAACCCAATAGGCTGATCCATATAAATCTCTTCTTCTAGATACCCATTTAGAAATGCATTACAAACATCTAGTTGAAGAACTTGCCAATTGAAAAAACAAGCAACAAAAATTATGATTCTAATTGATACCATCTTTGCAACTGGGACAAAGGTCTCTTCATAATCAAGTCCATAAACTTGAGCAAAACCTTTAGCACAAAGCCTAGCCTTGTACTTGTTGATTGTGCCATCTTGATTATCCTTGACTCGAAAGACCCACTTGCAACCAATGATGTGCTTGTTGGATGGAAGATCCACAAGCTCCCATGTCTTATTGGCCATCAAAACTTCATATTCCTCTTTCATGGCAAGGTACCATTCCTTCGAGTTGAGTGCATCATATACATCCTTCGGCTCCTCATGATAAACAAAATAAGCATAATTAGTGGAGTTGATTTTCACTTGCTTGCCTCTATCTTCATAGGTAAGCCTTCTAGGCTCAAATTTTTCTCTTTGAGATCTCCTTGGTGAAAAGATTCAAGGTGACTCCTCTTCAATTCTCGGCCCCATCTCTCCATGATAATCTTCAAGGGTGATGATTGGAATATCTTTGTGAGAATCTTTGAACTCGGCCTCCTCAAGAATGTTTTTTTGATCTTCGTGGAATAAAACATCCCTACTCTCAATTGTAGTTGAGGTAGAGGGAACATAGATTCTGTAAGCTTTCTTGTTGGATGCATATCCAACCATGATCCCTTAAATAGAATTAGGATCATCTCTTTTCCTTGTTTCCAAGGGCATATTAACAAAGCAAGCACAACCAAAAACTCTAAGGTGATCTACCTTAGGTTTCTTCTTAAACAAGACTTCAAAAGGTGATTTTCCAGTAAGTGCATTGTGAGGTAATCTATTGCACAAATAGTTTGCATAATTTTGTGGAGTCTTATGATCTCACATTATCCAAATTTTGTAATATATTGTAAATAAATTTCAATTTTCATGTATATAAAATGTGCTATAGTGCCTAAATACATGTAAAGGCCTATTTTGCACTTTGTAAATTCATATTTTGAGTAGAAGTTGCGACGTTCTAAAGAGATGCAATAGAAGTTCAGAACCAACATTTGATGGTTCGTAAGCGACATTGAGGCTGAAGAACATTCCTATAAGAATAGCGCTATGTGCCATTGTACGTACGCATTTCTACGTAGAGCTGAGTATCAATAGAGAGCGAAGAGCAAGTTCTTATAGCTTGAACATTCTTTCCTTCTGTTATCTCTCACAGAATTACTTCTTATCATTTGTGCAAACACACTCTGTATGATCTGTGATTGATTGTGATATTGTTCTGTTTGCGTCACACACATTTCTTAAGTTATACTGAATTTCAGTTACTCTAACACGGATTTTCAGGTGACACCAGCAAGTAATAATTCTGACTAATGTGCGCAGGAAATTAGCCGAAGCGGTTAAACATAACTTTTAGCAGAAACTCCAACTCTGAATGAGCTATGTGTTCAAATAATGGGATTGATTGAGGCTCTGTCTTTTTTGTTTCCTACGATAAAAACTAATTCTCTATGTTTGATTAAGAAGAACTTTCAGCTAATGTGATCCTGCTTGATGAATCTAATTGCTAGTTGTTGTCAGTTTTGACTGTTTTCCTGATGCCTGAAGAGCTTGAAAGATAAAGTTATTCTTACAATTACAGACCTTGACCAAATCGTTTCATCATTGGTGTTCCTGAATGCCAATTTATCCAAATATCTTTGGATAACCAGTTATGTCGCTGTAGTATTCATCGTGAACTTTATACACTCTAGTCTGTTTATCATCATACATACATTTATCATGCAAAAGATGAGATTATTCTCTCTCTTAGGGAGCGATCAAACCTTTTATACTACGTAATTCATTGATTTTGTAAAAATCTATAACGATTAGGCCACCACAAATTTATAGCTTCACCCCAATAATTAATAGACAAAGAAGCTGCTACTCAAATTGCTTTAGCACATTCACATAAAGATCTGTTTTTCCTCTCAACTACTCCATTTTGAGATGGAGAATAAGCACAAGAAAACTCTCTCTTTATTCCTTCACCTTCACAGTACTCATGAATCTTGTTGGAGATGTATTCACCTCTTCCATCACATCTTAAAGCTTTGACTTTAAAAGAAAACTGTTTCTCAACATAAGCTTTAAAGATTAGGAAGTGATCAAAAACCATTGCCTTTGAAGAAATTTGATACAACCAAGTATATCTAGTAAAGTCATCAATAAAGGTGACAAAACATGTTGCACCACCAATACTTTTAGAAGAGGAAAAATGTACATCTGAGTGTATAAGCTCCAAAGGATGAGTAGTCTTTATAAAAGACTTCTGATATAGCTTTTTGTGTGACTTTGTAATGGCACAAGTCTCACAAGGCTTGAAATCTTTAGAAAGAGATTTTGGAAAACCAATAGCCTTCACCTTCTTAACCATAGAAGACATAGATTTAAAGTTAGGATGACCCAACCTTCTATGCCATAGCTTCTCCTTAGCTAACAAAGCAACTTCACAAAGGTTTGCATTCTCATAAGAATTCAACTTAAAAATTCCACCACATCTAGATCCATCAGCAAGGATCTCATCTTTTCTCTTGATAAAACAAGTATTGGAGTTGAACTTTACATCACAACCATTATCAAGCAACTTTCCCATACTAATTAAGTTCTTTGTGAGTTTTGGAATGAAAAGAACATTAGAAAGTGCAAGAACTTTTGAAGAAACAAGTTTCAATGGAATGTTGCCAATTCCTTCTATTGGGCACTCATGATCATTAGCAGTATAAATAGATATCTTGAGTCCTTTGAAAGGTAAGATTGAGTCAAATGACTCCTTTGAACAACACATATGTGAAGAGGCTCCACTGTCTATGTACCAAGCTCCATCTTTCTTGAAAGGTGATGAAGAAAAACTGGACACCATAAGTGATCCTTCTCCATCACTTGCAACAGAATCTTCTTCAATCTCTTTAGAGAGATTAGCTTGCTTGAGTTGGTTTTTCTTCTTGAAGCAATTAGAGGCATAGTGCCCCTTCTTGCCACAGAAGAAACACTTCACTTTCTTCTTCTTGGTCTTTGAGTTAGAAGGATGAAATATATCATCCTCTCACTATCTTTGTCTCGATCTTTGGCTTTGTCTTTGTTGGATGCTTGAGAGAACTGGTTCTTACTCCTTCCTTTCTGCTTGCCTTTGACAAAGAGGGCTTTGTCACTTCCACCATGCTCGAGTTTGTTCATCCTGGAGAGTTTATAACTTTGTCTAGATTCTTCGGAAATAAGTATTCCTTGGAGAGTTTCTAGATTAGGCAGCTCCTCTTTAATAGCAAAAGACTGAACAAGGTTATCATAGTCATCTCTCAAGCCATTCAGTATGACTTGAACTAGCTCATCTTGGTTAATAGTAACACCAACAAAGGAAAGCTCTCTATGTAAATCTTTAACTCTCATAACATAGTTAGATGCACTCTCTTCACTTCTTTGAAAACTTTGAAAAATCTGATTCCTAAGAGTGAGTATTCTAGAAGTATTCTTTGCTTCATAGATGGTCTTTAGTGCATCCCAAGCTTCTTTGGTTGTAGTGCAAGATCCTATCTCTCTCAAAATTTCATTAGATACATTCATCTTGATGAAATGTAGAGCCATTCTAGCTCTTTTCTTGTACTTAAGAATTTCAGCCTGTGCTTGAGGCTCCTCCTCAATACCAAGCACAATATCCATAACATCCTGGAGTATCAAGATAGACTCCATTCTGAACTTCCAAATTGAGTAATTAGAAGTGTTTAGTCTTTCACTGACTTCTAGAAGATATCCTCCCTGAGATGCCATTTTAATAAAGACTTCTTAGTTATTGGACTGAGATATGTTTGAGCTTGTTCCAATTAGACTTAAAGTTGCTGCTCTCTTTTACTATAGGTATTTTCAAGGATGTACTACTTTCCTATGTGAAACACTTGCAACTGTATTTGAAATGACTCTCAAATATTCCACAAAACAACTTATCTAGATCAGACACACAAAGTGGATTGAGACACTTTGGCTAGTTTGAATCCTACTTTTTGGCACGTGAGATATGTTTCAAAAGAAAACACAATTGACTCTCAGAAGGCTCAACAGGTGTTCATTACTTCAAACTCAGTCTTGATCTTCAGTTTCTTGTGTAGGATGCTCAAAGCAAGATTGAATCAAATCAAAATGTTGTCACTCGGATTTTGGACCTATCTCTATCCTCTTTAAGAGCTTATAACTCTTGCTAGACACATCAGATTATTTGGTTTCAATTTTTATGGAAAGTACGGATCATAAGCTTTCCATTAAGCTATAACACTGCTATCTTTGGATCTATTAGTAAGGAGAACAAAAGGACTGAAAATCTCTGATTTTCACACGTGCGGAATTCCAAAATTTCGTACTACCACTTTTCAGGTCTGAAAATTCAGTTCAAATCCGATTTGTTCCAAATACACTTTAGAGAAAGGTGAGAAAAAGTGCAAAACTATTTTTTTGCTTGATTTAGCTTTCAGTTTCTTGTACAATCAGAGATGTTAGCATGCAAAGCTTAATTTGGCTCTGATACCATGACAAAATTTCCAAAATTCACACGTGTGGGAAATGTCCACAAGTATGATTGATCTTGATTAAGCTTTGTGATTAGCACAGTTACCTTATTCTAGATTGTTTAGCTAGATCTAGTTCAGAAGAAATGGCTTAACCACAATCTAGCATGCTAAGCATCAGATTATGATAGCAATGAATCAAAGAATGAACAAAAGTACAAGATTTTAGTGTATTAGCATTTGCTTCAACACAAGTTAGAGATATAACAAGCAAAATAGTTTAGAGCATGAGGTAGCTACAAAACTTTGGTTCTTCATCGTTGATTGTGAGGAGAGCTACACATATTTATGGAGTTTGAGGCAGCTCGAGGTAGAACCACATCTATCCATTCCAAAATGACAACTAAAGTGACATCTAGAGTCTATGTGACATTTGTCACTTGCCATGCATGCAATTCTACCAACTTTTTACAAGTGTGCTAGTTCTAACTAACAAAGTACAAATCATCATGCATGTGTCCATTATACTTTGTGCATGCCTTGCATGTCACTATGGATCACTTACAATTAATGCATGTGAATTGCCACGAGTTTCTACAAGCATGAATTTGCCAATTCTATGTCTACAAACTATATGCAAGTTGTATTCTTCAATCTAGACATTACATAACCATGTAGCTCAAGTTCTATACCGGCCAAACTTGGCATTTTGCATCTATGAGCTACAGACTTGCATGGTACAACATTTGTAGCAAGCCAAGAAATCAATATGATTTGTTTTTCTAATTTTAAAAAGTAACAGCATGCTGCTCGAGCACCGGTGGCAAGGTAGTCAATTGTGATGAAATACCAGTGTCAAGTGCAAGGCTACTCGTTCTGTCAGTTCCAGCATGATGGATTGGGTTGAGAGTTGCAACAAAAAGATCGGAGCCGATATTGAGACCCTGCCATTTCAACGACGTCTGAACCTGGAGAAAAAAAGAGTAAGGCATTTGCTTTTATGAATTAGATATATAATAGGATTTGTCTTGATGACTATCTACTATCAATCAACAAAAGTTAGTTGTACATAATACGTATACCAAAGGCCCTGGTCTCTAATCTAAGCAAGAATTTCCAAATCTCAAGCTTTGGAACAACTTATATATTGACCTACTGAGAACTTATATAGCACTCAATGTTTCCCATGCAAAAAATTTTAGTTGCTACAAAAATAGTCAACCCCTCAGGGCCGACAAAGTACTGGAGCCGGCTCCAGTACTCAGCCGGCCCAGTGGGGTTGGTTATTTTTCTAATTTTTGAAATAGAAAATTGTACATAATATTGCATAAAAAAAACCATAAACCTATATTGTCAGTTGCTTTGAGAATGCATATTCTATTTTCCAATCATTTGCATCTGATCCTATCACTTCGCCATCTAATTTATAATAATACCCCTAACAAAAGGAACCAGTAAGTTATTGTCAATAAGTTACATAATTCATTTAAAAAAAACAAACTTTCACACTCAAAAACATAGAAGAATGTTAAAAGACTGCAATAACTAAAAAACTTATTGACAATAACTTAAAAACTAATAACTTATTGAAAATAACTAAAAAACATAGAACAATGTTAAAGACCTTCCTTGAAACAAAAATAGTCAACCCCTCAGGGCCGGCAAAGTACTAGAGCCGGCTCCAGGCCCAGTGAGGTTGGTTATTTTTCTAATTTTTGAAATAGAAAATTGTACATAATATTGCATAAAAAAAACCATAAACCTATATTGTCAGTTGCTTTGAGAATGCATATTCTGTTTTTCAATCATTTGCATCTGATCCTATCACTTCGCCATCTAATTTATAATAATACCCCTAACAAGAGGAACCAGTAAGGTATTGTCAATAAGTTACATAATTCATTTTAAAAAGGCAAACTTTCAAAAACATAGAAGAATGTTAAAAGACTACAATAACTCAAAAAACTATTGACAATAACTTAAAATCTAATAACTTATTGAAAATAACTAAAACACATAGAACAATGTTAAAGACCTTCCTTGAAACAATAGTGTCGGAGCTAAAAGGCAGTCCAATGTTAAAGACAGAAGCAGACCGAGCTTGACGTACACTCGAATATAAACACAATAAACACAATAGCCAGAATGATTATTTGAGCTGAGGAGGAGAATGGTATGACTTGCCAACCAGAGTATAATCCGATTTAGACGAGGATTCTTATATTTTGATATTATTAATTGAATTTTCTCCCGAGCCTAGAACACAAGCAAACAAAGAAAAAACAGAAAAAAAAAAAAAGATGTAAAGCGACAAATAAATATCAATAAACCGAAAATTTTACAGCGCACAAAAAACACAGAGTTCATTGATTCGGGGTTCATTAGAGCCCTCCAAAAAAAAGCTGAGGGTACAAAGTGTCTTGGATCCGAAGTGAACTACGTTTCGCGAAGTCAAATTAAACAAAGCAAAGCGATCAATCATCGGAGATGAATGATGATCCACTTCTAAAATCAGACTTACTATAGCATGGACACTTTAACGTCCATCTGACAGTCTGCCCCACAGGTTTGGTTAAAGAAAAACCCCATAGGGCTGGGAACTGACTAGTGCGGGCGCTAGTAGGTTCCCAACCCCGTGGGTTTTTTTTTAAACTTTTTTTTTACTCATTTTGCAAAAAAAAAAGAACTAAAAAGGGCTGAGAAAGGACTAGCGCCGGCGCTAGTCCTTTCCCAGCCCTAACTTCTACGAATGTGCTAGTTTGTTTCTAGGGCACATGCCATTTTTTGTACAACTACATATACTTGAAAGACTGAAAAATCACGTTTACCTGATCAAAAGGATAAGTATGCTACGTGATATGGCTCTCTTTCAAGAGTGATATACCTTTTCTCTTTCAAGAATGATATACCTTTTCAGAATGCTTTGTTTGCTGCTATGAAAACTTTTGTGAATTCGAGTAAATGGGCAGCTGAATCTATTTTTAATCCTATCACAATCATTTGCAAACCTTAGTCACAAGCAGGGCTTTGACTACCATGGTTTTGCCTTGCCAGAAAGCCTTGCTGACTATCAGCAAATGGACTAGGTTCCCAGCCTTTTTTTAACTTTTTTTTACTCATTTCGCAAATAAGAAGAACTAAAAAGGGCTGAGAGAGGACTAGCGCTAGTCCTTTCCCAGCCTGGAAGGCCTCATTAGCAAACCACAAGCAGAATCTTTCCTCACTCGTCCCTGATCATCGAAGCGAAATGGAACGTGACCTAAATTTTTCTGTTTCGAAACATAGATGTAATAGTTTTGGAACGGAGGCAGATCGAAGTTCTAGAGATCGGCGAGTATGTCATCATGAGCGTACGTGAGCTCTGAGTTTCAAACAAAAACAAAACTTATTATTCGCCCTCTCTCTCTCTATTACTCGCCCCACCCCCTTCCCTCATACGTACCCTTCTCTTGCTACTCTGGTTGCGCTCTTCCTTTTTGCGCTCACCCTGTAACTCCTCTCGCTGGATGCGCTATCCTCTTTCATGCTAGCATGTTTTCTGTCAAACCCCCCGCTAGATCTCACTCATCTCACAGCCTCTCACGCCCCTCTTCATGTTCCAGCCTCCAGCCTTCTCGCTCTCCTCATGCTCTTTGTCGGCCCTTTATGGCAAAAAAATGAGAAATCAAGGCCAGCAAAGTACTGGAGCCGGCTCTAGTACTTTGCTAGCCCTATCTTGGTTGTGTTCGCTGCTAAAAAATATCAAAAAGTAGGAGCCGACTCTAGTACTTTGCCCCCTATCTTGGTTGTGTTCGCTGCTAAAAAATATCAAAAATTAGGAGCCGACTCTAGTACTTTGCCGGCCCTCTCTTGGTGGGGGTCTGTAGCGCAGGCATCCCAAAGGGAGCTGGGAACCACGACTTAGCTTCCCAGCCTTCAACTCTTGCCATCCAAACCCACTTGACATACAAGCAGCCAACTCGCCAACAACGATCAGACTTAACCAACTTGAAGTTCCGAAAATCAACATTGAGATCCAACCTGGCGCCATGCCAGATCGGGGGTCCCGATGTGGGTGACTTCCCTCCAAGCAAGCCGCCCGACATACATCAAACTTAACCAACTCGAAGCTTCATTACAAACGAGTAACATCCATTCCAAGCAAGCGGTCTGACTTACATCAGACTTAACCAACTAAAAGCTTCGTCACGAGCGTTGGAAGCCAACCTGGCGCCACGCCAGACTGGACAGCCATAAATAGGTAACATCCACCCAAGCAAGCCATCCAACTCAGCCGACAGGTTAGAGCCCGTTCCCCAAGAGCTTAACCCATTCACGTTCATGCAAGGAACACTCAGAATCACAAGCCGCGACAGATATGGAAACAACCAGTTCCTGGACCAAATGGTCCCGACAGCATACCGTTGGCGCCACGGACCGAATGGTCCCGACGGCATACCGCTGGCGTCTCGGGATACGACCCTCAGCTATGTGCCAACTTAAAAATTTGGAAGCGGCCTTATAATTGGCGCTTTTACCGAACATTGAAACCCAGAAGGTAATCAGAGTCAGTTTGAGGAAAATCCCACTTCATTGATAAATCTGAGAAGGTTACATTTCAAGTGTGTGACCGACCCTAGTCTCCGGGGCGTTAGCATGCCAAGGCGAGAGCCATGACAACATTCCAGCAAGGGAGGCTGAGACTTGGTTCAAGCTCGCCATGAGTCGCAACCCGCACTCCCCTATAGTATTGGAGTGATTCGGCACCCCCCCTCATACCAAGCACTCTACCTAAGCTAGTAAAGCACATTTTTCTCTCTCTAGGATTTTCTCTTTCTAGAAAGTCATTTTCACTCTCTAGATTTTATTAATCCCCAGGCTTCCTTTAATCATGCCTAGATCGTGTGAGGTGATTGCACATCAATCTGAGCTCCCTGGACTCCGCTAGAACCGATCAAAGATTTTCAGCCATAGGAACTTGGCGCCGGCTGGATTCTGGTCACAGTGGCTCCGGGAGCGGCGCCGGCGCCGGGGACATAGCTGGCACCGATGGCGCCGGAAGTAAAGCTTGTAAAGGTAGCTTTACAACATCCACCCCACCTTTATAAAATCTGATGTCCTCATCAGATGTCAGATTAAAGTAAAGGTGTCTCCCAATTAAAATAACTATACATTTAAGCTACTTGGCACAGTACTCAATTTACTGGCCACTTTTTATTAACATTGAAGCTGGCACACCACAAGTCGGAGGCTCAGCTCTTTGTACTGCAAGATTAAATAACTTGAAAATATATCTTTGTCTGGGAAAAGCGTAGATTTGATATCGCTTTCGTAAAACCCAAAAACCTTATTAACTGGTGACAGAGGTCTTTCTTTGAAATGTTCGTCCGTGTCGCTTCTGACTTTCGACTTTGGAACTCCTTTGAGCTCCTGATTTGTCCTTGATGCACTTTGTGTTGAGCTCCCTGAGCACCAGATTTGTTCAGTTCCGCACAGGTATCAAGGCTCCCTGAGCCAAAGGATTTATCGTTTGATTGCCCACTTTATGGTCCACTCCGTGCCTTGTTGCTTCTGCACCTTGATTTCTCTCCTTGTCCCAGCCTGATCTTGATACTTTTCCATATTGGCTCTTTAAGGTAGGCAAAGATTGAGTACTCCGCAATGCACCTCTCACTTAGCTTAAAGTAGCTCTTTGAGTCAGCCCAAATGTAACCATTGACCTCGTGGAAAGCCAAAGGGTCGCACCAGTTTGATCCGCATCCGAACTATCTCTTCGCGTTTGTTTGAAGCACCATGTCCGTCGCACAAAACTTGACTTTCACAATTCCATCACTGGTCAGTTGCCTCACAGTCAAAACAAGAAGTGTACATCGAGCTTGGCTTCAAGTAGCTCTCTTTAAATCAGACACATGCACCCAGAGTTTGCACTAGTCCGATCTCAACGAGAACTGTCCCTTAGCGTCCGTTCAAAATACCAAGTCTCTCATGCAAGACTCAACTTTCACAGTTCCTTCATTTATCAGCTGCCTTACACGTAACACAAACCAGCGTACTCATATGTTTCCTCATCATTGCTGGTCCAGAGAAATCCTATAACAAACTTTCCTTTCCACAACAAAAACTTGTCAACTTATTAGGTCCAAAGTTCGCCAGTCTCCTCGTGTGAGTATGGCTAGGTCACCTTGAATTTGCTCCCATTTTGATCAGCTTTCATTCAAAATTTGCCCCAAGAGAGAGGTGTGTGTGATAGTTCCCCTCCACTTATAAAATCAGCTGATCGGACTTAGAGTAGAGTTTTTCGGACAAAAAGCCTTTCCAACACTTTGCTTCCCATCTGCTAGGATTATGCTCGATCCAACTTGTTGCCAATCTCTGAAGAGGATCTTAGTCTTTCCCCTTTGAGGAAAAACCCAACTGATACTGGATATTACCCATGCTCAGTGAGTAGAAACAGGCTAGCCATCCATCTTTTGCAAACATTGAGTCGTTTCGTTGTCGTTCACGTGTGAGTACTTGAACTGCAAATCTGCCCCACAGATTCTGTAGTCCTCTTTGTTTGATGGATTCAGCCTTCAAAAGAAAAGGTTCCTTCTCGAGCCATCATCTCCTTGTATCACAAGCAATCATGCAAACCAGACAAAGCACAAGTACTAAGACTCACCACGAATACATACAAGTAAGACACTCAAGCAAGTTTACTAACAAGTAACAAAGACAAGGTTCCCCTTTGAGATGGTCCTGCCAACGGACCTTTGCCTGGCCGCGCCCATACAAATCGATCATGGAATCAGCCCACATAGGACACTCCTCCAACTATCCGTGCTTTCACCATTAAGCAGCACATTGCCTCAGTCACGCCCCACCACTTTTTGGTCGATAGCCCTTATAACTAAACGATTGGCAGCTATCTCGCACCGGCAGCTAACCACCCGTGCTTTACACCCGAATTTGAACAACATCTCTGTATCAATGGTTAACCCGGACAGTTCGAATATGTCGCCCCGCACCCCACAAGGCACAGACCGTGCTTACACCAACCTAATGGCAGCACACTGCCTCATCTGTCCTACGTGCAAACAGCGCCAGACCCGAACCGCGAGAACTGACTGTGCTTACACCTCAAGGGCAACACTTTGACTCATCAAGTCCCCCGTTCTGCCGACCACCCCGACCGTGGACGCACCCGTGCTTACACTGTGGGCAGCATCTTGCACAACAGTTGTCTTGATGAACCCCAAACCGTGGCCATTTCCGTGAGATCCGCATAGGTGACCGGCCAATTGGCTCTGATACCACATGTAGCGCAGGCATCCCAAAGGGAGCCGGGAACCACGACTTAGCTTCCCAGCCTTCAACTCTTGCCATCCAAACCCACTTGATATACAAGCAGCCAACTCGCCAACAACGGTCAGACTTAACCAACTTGAAGTTCCTGAAAATCAACATTGAGATCCAACCTGGTGCCATGCCAGATCGGGGGTCCCGATGTGGGTGACTTCCCTCCAAGCAAGCCGCCCAACATACATCAAACTTAACCAACTCGAAGCTTCGTTACAAATGAGTAACATCCAATCCAAGCAAGCGGTCTGACTTACATCAGACTTAACCAACTGAAAGCTTTGTCACGAGCGCTGGAGGCCAACCTGGCGCCACGCCAGACTGGACAGCCATAAACAGGTAACGTCCATCCAAGCAAGCCATCCAACTCAGCCGACAGGTTAGAGCCCGTTCCCCAAGAGCGTAACCCATTCACGTTCATGCAAGGAACACTCAAAACCACAAGCCGCGACAGATATGGAAACAACCAGTTCCTGGACCAAATGGTCCCGACAGCATACCGTTGGCGCCACGGACCGAATGGTCCCGACGGCATACCGCTGGCGTCCCGGGATACGACCCTCAGCTATGTGCCAACTTAAAAATTTGGAAGCGGCCTTACAACTGGCGCTTTTACCGAACACTGAAACCCAGAAGGTAATCAGAGTCAGTTTGAGGAAAATCCCACTTTATTGATAAATCTGAGAAGGTAACATTTCAAGTGTGTGACCGACCCTAGTCTCTGGGGCGCTAGCATGCCAAGGCGAGAGCCATGACAACATTCCAGCAAGGGAGGCTGAGACTTGGTTCGAGCTCGCCATGAGTCGCAACCTGCACTCCCCTATAGTATTGGTGTGATTCGGCACCCCCCCTCATACCAAGCACTCTACCTAAGCTGGTAAAGCACATTTTTCTCTCTCTAGGATTTTCTCTTTCTAGAAAGTTATTTTCTCTCTCTAGATTTTATTGATCCCCAGGCTTCCTTTAATCATGCCTAGATCGTGTGAGGTGATTGCACATCGATTTGAGCTCTCTAGACTCCGCTCGAACCGATCAAAGATTTTCAACCATAGGAACTTGGCACCGGCTGGATTCTGGTCACAGTGGCGCCGGCTGTTGCGCCAGCGCCGTTGGCGCCGGGAGCAGCAGGGGCGCTGCTGGCGCCGGGGACATAGCTGGCGCCGATGGCGCCGGAAGTAAAGCTTTTAAAGGTAGCTTTACAACAGGGTCTTTGCTAAAAATTTTCAAAAATCATGGCCAACAAAGTACTGGAGTCGGCTCTAGTACTTTGGTGGCCCTCTCTTGGTGGTGGTTTTTGCTAAAAAAAAATTCAAAAATCACGGCCAACAAAGTACTGGAGCTGGCTCTAGTACTTTGGTAGCCCTCTCTAGGTGGTGTTTCTTGCAAAAATATCCACCAAATCAGGGCCAGCAAAGTACTGGAGGTGGCTCTAGTACTTTGTCGGCCCTCTCTTGGTGGTGGTCTTTGCTAAAAAAATTTCAAAAATCATTGCCAACAAAGTACTGGAGCCGGCTCTAGTACTTTGGTGGCCCTCTCTTGGCGATATTCTTTGCAAAAAAATTTCAAATATCAAGGCCAACAAAGTACTAGAGCCGGCTCTAGTACTTTGTCGGCTCTACTTGCTTAGGCAACCTATTAGCATTAGGCGATTTATTAGCTTTCCACTAACAATAGGCAACAGGCACTAGGAAGTATCTGTTGGATATGGTTCAATTGCAAAATCGACCAGGCCATCTTCTAGATATCACTTCAACCAGCACCCAACCCATATTTTTCACCACCCTTCAACTACCTCCTTTGCATGCCAGGAATGGCAAAACAACTATTTTGTTGGCCCAATCACCTAATAGCATGCCACTAATACTAGGTAGCATACACTAGCAAGTGTCTGTCGAAAAATTGTCCATACCATCTTCCACTAATTCTTCTTTACACATTGACTCAAGGTCTATGTGAAGGTTGCCCTGAAGCTTTATGTTCAAAAGTTTTATGGGTTTGTCGTACTTATCACCACTTGGGTCTTCTTGTGGAGCTTGTTTTGTAACTCATTTTACAGGTATGTGTGGAGCTTGTTCTGTAGCATTTTACAGGTATGTTTGAAGCCTGCCCTTGAGATTTGTAATCAATCATTTTACAAGTATGTCAAACACTTGGATCTCTTTGTGGAGCTTGTTCTGCAGCTCGTTTTACAAGGTCTATCATATTTGTCACCACCTGGATCTCTGTGTGGAACTTGTTCTATAGGTCATTTCACAGGTCTGTGTGGAGCTTGTTCTGCGACCCTTGTCCTCTACTTTTGGCGACATTGTGCAAAGACTGTTCCAGATATTTAATCCAACCTAATTATTTGTCGTTTATCATGTTTCACAAGGTATTTTCCTACCTAAATAGATGGACATAGTAGAAAGAACTATATAGTCAATCAGCAATATTTTTTTGTTCGTGATTTTACCGATATCTGAATGATTCGTCTTCAGCGGTGATGGAGGCAAAGATAATATTCAAAGGAGTTGCTATTCTCTCCATGAACTTGTCATTTACTGAGGGGAAGCTCATTGTTAGCAAAAGTCAACTACAGTCGAGATTGGGAAATGCACAAAATTTATGTGCGAATGGTGGTGAACTGCAAGCTCCAGAGATGAGGCACTTGCACAGTGTCGCATAATTCGACAATGGTGGCTGACTGGCAAAGTACGAGACACCGACTTGCCATCAATGGATAGTTGGATGAGTTGGTGGAACATGCGAATCACGCATTGGGGTGACTGCATGGTGTCGGTCAGTTTGCCTATGGAAGCACCCCAACAATAAATGTTTCAAAATTTGTAATCTTGAAAAAATTCAATCATGCAACTGTATTGCTAAAGGATGTTTTTGGCGTACATAGGTCGTAACTGTGACAGAAAGGGCAAACACTCCAAGAACCAATCTCTTTGAATCAAAGCATGGGAGTTGGCTTGCTTGTGAGGGGCATCACAACTCTATATCACTATACGATGCTTGTGTCTAAGATATGGCCAACGCTCTGCTCCAGAGCACCAAGCAACATACGTACACTCTTGGCAGGCATTTGGGAGAGGGGCCAAGCCTAGAGACTTTAATAAACCGAAGTGCATATCATAATTCAACCCTGCCCCACGAGGTGCTCAGGATGGTCGCAAATGCTATGACCGGGACACCAATGCACCATGCACCAGAAGGTCTTGATGGGGATCGGGACACAGTACGTCGAAAAAAGAAGACCAACCATTGTTGTGGATGTGGAGCCAAATAGCAGCCATAGGCCAGAATTCAACTTTGAGAGTGTAAAGCGAAAGAATAAGGGCCGGCCTAAAATGATGGACCTCTGCTCCACACCATCTTCCTCCAAGCCATTTGAACAAGCCACTTCTACAAATCAATCCAGCACATGTGTGATTGGGGGAGAGAAAGTTGTTGAGCGTGAAATACACAATAACTTTTGGGCTATTAGAAGGACTTCACAAGGTAGCCGTGTCAAATGTCTGGGTTGGTTGCCCCAACACAAAAAATGTGGGATTGCAATTTCAAACTGTTCAAAAGGTGTACCTGCCCTATGTTTCTGATCTGCAAGAACCCACCCTAATGGCAAAACTTAGCAAATGATGTGGTTTTGTAACATCGATGTCACACACACCTGGCAGCCAGAGAAGAGCATAGGCCCTATCCCAAGTAAAATTCCAAATATTTGGCCTGTTGCATTTTGCACCAATCTGACACAAATAGAAGCAGATATGCTTACGTGTGGAGGGTTTCAGGTAGAAACAATGCCTCTTGAAGCAAGTGAAACTTCATCACAACAACCCACTGGCCACAATCCAGAGGGTACGGGTTTCTCAATACCAGACACCCATACTGTTGTAAAGCTACCTTTACAAGCTTTACTTCCGGCGCCAGCTATGTCCCCGGCGCCAGCAGTGCCCCTGCTGCTCCCGGCGCCACTGTGACCAAAATCCAGCCGGCGCCAAGTTCCTATGGCTGAAAATCTTTGATCGGTTCTAGCGGAGTCCAAAGAGCTCAAATCGATGTGCAATCACCTCACACGATCTAGGCATGATTAAAGGAAGCCTAGGGATCAATAAAATCTAGAGAGAGAAAATGACTTTCTAGAAAGAGAAAATCCTAGAGAGACAAAAACGTGCTTTACCAGCTTGGGTAGAGTGCTTGGTATGAGGGGGGGTGCCGAATCACACCAATACTCTGCGCTACATGTAGTATCAGAGCCGATTGGCCGGTCAGCTATGCGGATCTCACGAAAATGGCCACGGTTTGGGGTTCATCAAGACAACTGTTGTGCAAGGTGCTGCCCACAGTGTAAGCACGGGTGTGTCCACGGTCGGGGTGGTCGACAGAACGGGGGACTTGATGAGTCAAAGTGCTGCCCTTGAGGTGTAAGCACGGTCAGTTCTCGCGGTTCGGGCCTAGCACTGTCTGCACGTAGGACAGATGAGGCAGTGTGCTGCCATTAGGTTGGTGTAAGCACGGTCTGTGCCTTGTGGGGTGCGGGGCGACATATTCGAACTGTACGGGTTAACCATTGATACAGAGATGCTGCTCGAATTCGGGTGTAAAGCACGGGTGGTTAGCTGCCGGTGCGCAATAGCTGCCGATCGTTTAGCTATAAGGGCTATCAACCAAAAAGTGGTGGGGCGTGACTGAGGCAATGTGCTGCTTAATGGTGAAAGTACGGATAGTTGGAGGGGTGTCCTATGTGGGCTGATTCCGTGATCGATTTGTATGGGCGCGGCCAGTCAAAGGTCCGTTGGCAGGACCATCTCAAAGGGGGACCTTGTCTTTGTTACTTGTTAGTAAACTTGCGTGAGTGTCTTACTTGTATGTATTCGTGGTGAGTCTTAGTACTCGTGCTTTGCCTGGTTTGCATGATTGCTTGTGATACAAGGAGCTGATGGCTCGAGAAGGAACCTTTTCTTTTGAAGGCTGATACCATCAAACAAAGTGGACTACAGAATCTGTGGGACGGATTTGCAGTTCAAGTACTCACACGTGAACGACAACGAAACGACTCAATGTTTGCAAAGGATGGATGGCTAGCCTGTTTTTTTGGGTTAGTTTCATTTGCGACAACGCCCACCAGACGCAAGCAGGAAGTCAAAAGTTGGAAAGGGCCATTTCAGGGGAGATCTTTTATGGAGCAGTTGGTCTTCATTTTGGGACGGCCACCTTCAGAACTGAAACTCACTGAGCATGGGTGATATCCAGTATCAGTTGGGTTTTTCCTCAAAGGGGAAAAGACTAGGATCCTCTTCAGAGATTGGCAACAAGTTGGATCGAGCCATAATCCTAGCAGATGGGAAGCAAAGTGTTGGAAAGGCTTTTTGTCCGAAGAACTCTACTCTAAGTCCGATCAGCTGATTTTATAAGTGGAGGGGAACTATCACACACACCTCTCTCTTGGGGCAAATTTTGAATGAAAGTTGATCAAAATGGGGACAAATTCAAGGTGACCTAGCCATACTCACACGAGGAGACTGGCGAACTTTGGACCTAATAAGTTGACAAGTTTTTGTTGTGGAAAGGAAAGTTTGTTACAGACTTTCTCTGGACCAGCAATGATGAGGAAACATATGAGTACGCTGGCTTGTGTTACGTGTAAGGCAGCTGATCAATGAAGGAACTGTGAGAGACTTGGTATTTCGAACGGACGCTAAGGGACAGTTCGCATTGAGATCGGACTAGTGCAAACTCTGGGTGCATGTGTCTGATTCAAAGAGAGCTACTTGAAGCCAAGCTCGATATACACTTCTTGTTTTGACTGTGAGGCAACTGACCAGTGATGGAATTGTGAAAGTCAAGTTTTGCGTGACGGACATGGTGCTTCAAACAAACACGAAGAGATAGTTCAGATGCGGATCAAACTGGTGCAACCCTTTGGCTTTCCACGAGGTCAATGGTTACATTTGGGCTGATTCAAAGAGCTACTTCAAGCTAAGTGCGAGGTGCGTTGCGGAGTACTCAATCTTTGCCTATCTTAAAGTGCCAAGATGGAAAAGTATCAAGATCAGGCCAGGACAAGGAGAGAAATCAAGGTGCAAAAGCAACAAGGCACGGAGTGGACCATAAAGTGGGCAATCAAACGATAAATCCTTCGGCTCAGGGAGCCTTGATACTTGTGCGGAACTGAACAAATCTGGAGCTCAGGGAGCTCAACACAAACTGCATCAAGGACAAATCAGGAGCTCAAAGGAGTTCCAAAGTCGAAAGTCAGAAGCGACAGGGGCGAACATTTCAAAGAAAGGCCTCTGTCACCAGTTAATAAGGTTCTCAGGTTTTACGAAAGCGATATCAAATCTACGCTTTTCCCAGACAAAGATATATTTTCAAGTTATGTAATTTTTCAGTACAAAGAGCTGAGCCTCCGACTTGTGGTGTGCCAGTTTCAATGTTAATAAAAAGTGACCAGTAAATTGAGTACTGTGCCAAGTAGCTTAAATGTATAGTTATTTTAATTGGGAGACACCTTTACTTTAATCTGACATCTGATGAGGACATCATATTTTATAAAGGTGGGGTAGATGTTTTTACAGCTACCTTTACAAGCTTTACTTCCGGCGCCATCGGCGCCAGCTATGTCCCCGGCGCCAGCAGCGCCCCTGCTGCTCCCGACGCCACTGTGACTAGAATCTAGCCGGCGCCAAGTTCCTATGGCTGAAAATCTTTGATCGGTTCTAGCGGAGTCCAGAGAGCTCAGATCGATGTGCAATCACCTCACACGATCTAGGCATGATTAAAGGAAGCCTGGGGATCAATAAAATCTAGAGAGAGAAAATGACTTTCTAGAAAGAGCAAATCCTAGAGAGAGAAAAACGTGCTTTACCAGCTTGGGTAGAGTGCTTGGTATGGAGGGGGGGTGCCGAATCACACCAATACTATAGGGGAGTGCGGGTTGTGACTCAGGGCGAGCTCCAATCAAGTCTTAGCCTCCCTTGCTGGAATGTTGTCATGGCTCTCGCCTTGGCATGCTAGCGCCCCAGAGACTAGGGTCGGTCACACACTTGAAATGTAACTTTCTCAGATTTATCAATAAAGTGGGATTTTCCTCAAACTGACTCTGATTACCTTCTGGGTTTCAGTGTTCGGTAAAAGTGCCAGTTGTAAAGCCGCTTTCAAAATTTTTAACTTGGCACATAGCTGAGGGTCGTATTCCGGGACACCAGCGGTATGCCGTCGGGACCATTTGGTCCGTGGCGCCAGCGGTATGCTGTCGGGACTATTTAGTCCAGGAACTGGTTGTTTCCATATCTGTCGCGGCTTGTGGTTCTGAGTGTTCCTTGCATGAATGTGAATGGGTTAAGCTCTTGGGGAACGGGCTCTAACCTGTCGGCTGAGTTGGATGGCTTGCTTGGGTGGACGTTACCTGTTTATGGTTGTCCAGTCTGGCGTGGCGCCAGGTTGGCCTCCAGCGCTCGTGACGAAGCTTTCAGTTGGTTAAGTCTGATGTAAGTCAGACCGCTTTCTTGGATTGGATGTTACTCGTTTGTAACAAAGCTTCGAGTTGGTTAAGTTTGATGTATGTCGGGCGGCTTGCTTGGAGGGAAGTCACCCACATCGGGACCCCCGATCTGGCATGGCGCCAGGTTGGATCTCAATGTTGGTTTTCAGGAACTTCAAGTTGGTTAAGTCTGACCGTTGTTGGCGAGTTGGCTGCTTGTATGTCAAGTGGGTGACATCCCTCACTTTGTATAGTGTGTTCAATATATCCCAAGTCTCTTTCAAAGACTGGGCTTGTCTGATGTGGCCACTCCGTGTGTCGAAGATGTTAAGGGTGATCAAGGTGAAAGCCTTGCCATCCCTGAGCTTCCACTTGGAAATAGCTTGCTCATCGACACTAGGAAGTTGTTTGGTTCCAGCAATTATTTTCCAAAGCTCCTTGGCCATCAGTACAACACACATCTTGAATTTCTATAAGTGGTAATTTGAACCATCTAGTTTGTCTACCATTAGAGTAGATTGTGATTGAGAATCCATTCGGAAGTTCAAGATGAGTGTATGCAGATAGTAGATTATATGACTGAAAACAATTATAGTAAGTGTCTACTCTTTATCAAAACAATTGGTCTAATAATGTAAGCTTCGAAACCACTTCAAAAAAATCAGAATTCGAATGTAATCAATGCAAAGTAGTTGATAGGACATGCAAGATCCTAGCACTTGGAAAGAAACATGGATACTTGTTTTGATTGTCTCCACCTCTCAAGATGATGTCATCCACATAGATAAGCAAGATGGTAACATCATTTTTAACAAACCTATAATAAAGTGAATGATCATACTCACTCATAACAAAGCCTTGAGAGAGTAAGAAAGTGTTAAGCTTAGCATACCAACTCCTTGGTTGCTTAAGGCCAAACAAATTCTTTTGTAGAAGACACACATGATTTGGCTTTGTAGATGAAATGTAGCTCTCGGGTTGCTCCATGTACACTTCCTCCTCAAGATCACCATTCAAGAATGCATTTATAATATCCATTTGCCATAGATCCCATCCATAAAGTGTGGCAAGTGAGATGATGACTCAAATGCTTACCATCTTTGCCATGGGTGCAAAGGTTTCATGATAGTCAGTCCCTTGTTCTTGAGCATATCCTTTTGCCACTAACCTTGACTTGTACTTGTTGATAGATCCATCTTGGTTTGTCTTGTCCTTAGGTAAATCCACCAATCTTTATGTTCCATTCTTCAAAAGAGCTTGATACTCAAGATCCATTGCTTGGATCCACTCCTCTCCTTTCCTTGCTTCATCTACACTTGTAGGTTCATCAAAAGAGGTTAGGAAAGCAACATAATTTCCATAACTACTTGCTTACCCTTTTCATCATATGTGAGCCTTGAAGGTAATTGTCTTTCTCTTGATGTTTTGCTTGGCTTTTGACTTGATGAAGGTCCATCATCATCACCATCTAAAGTAGGTCATCAATGGTACTTGAAGACACTTTTGGAATGTTTCCCTCATAAAAAATGACATCTCTACCAACAATCACTTTGCTAGTAGTAGGAATGTAAACCTTGTAGGCTTACTCACCTCACTATATCCAACAAAAATACCTTTCCTTGAAGATGGATCCTCCTTGGTCCGATCATCCAGAGTAATGTTGACATAGCATGTGCATCCAATAGTTCTTAGAAAGTTCACACTCGACCTCCTCTTGAATAGCATCTCAAAAGGTGCCCTTCCATCCAAAATAGCACTTGGCCACCTGTTGCACAAAGCTTGATCCCAAAATGGTTTATCAAGATTAGCACTTAACCTCATGGCTTTAGTTCTTTCACATAAATTCCTATTCTTCCTTTCAGCCACTCCATTTTGCTGTGGGGTCCTTGGTGCTATATACTCCCTCTTGATCCCATGCTCATCACAAAAGGCCTTGAACTTGGTAGATATGTACTCACCACCATTGTCACTTCTTAAGCACTTGATCCTTGTGAAAAATTGGTTCTCCCTTGCATTCTTGAACTTAACAAAGACATCATACACTTCATTTTTTCTCTTTAGTAGATAGATCCAACAAAATCTACTAAAATCATCATTGAAAATTACATACATCTTAGCTCCACTATTGCTAATTGTAGTAATTCCATGAATATCCGAATGTACTATTTGAAAAGGCTTTGTAGATCTAGATGTAGATCTAATATAAGGTAGTCTATGTGATTTAGACAAAGCACAAGACTCACAAACATGATTGATAGGAACTTGGAATACCTATCACAACCTTCTTTTAAAGCCATTACCTCCAGTGACTTGAAGTTGAGGTGTCCCATCCTTTTATGCCAAACCTCTTGAATAGGTATTTGCTCTCTTGCAACACATCCAACTTGGTTAGCAATAACACAAGCATCTACTTTGAACAACTTCCCTTGCCTTTTACCTTTTGCAATCAAGGCATCCTTCCTTTTGATCATACAAGCATCTCCATCAAACTCAACCTTGGGGCCTTTACTTAACAATTGATCACACTAAGCAAATTATTGGTAATAGATGGAATAGACAAGACATCCTCCAAATGAACATTCCTATTTGTAGAGAGAGAAATAGGAATTGTGCTAATCCCTTTGATTGCACACTCACCATCATTGGTCGTGTAGATCACCCTCTTGTCATCTCCATATGCCAACAAAAAAGTGAAGTACTCATTGTGAAAACTCATGTGTGAACTTGCTCCACTATCAATCCACCATGGATCTAGATCTCCCTCATTAGCAAGCATACATGAAGACATCACAAAAGCATCATCATTTGCAACTTGAACATCAAAAACATCCTCATCAAGAGTAAGATCACCTTGTTTGTCTCCTTGATCTCTCTTTTTCTTGTAGCACTCACTTGTAAAGTGTCCTTTGATGCCACAATAGAAGCACTTGAGCTTTGATCTATCCTTATTTTTGCCATTTGAATAAGCCTCCCCTTGATCTTTCCCTTTAGATCACTTACTTTTGCTTTTGCCCTTGAATTTGCCCTTTGTGAACATTGTCTCCTCTTGAAGTATTGATGTAGATCCACCTCTTGCCTGAAGCCTATATTTTTCATTGATCAAGATCTCTTGAAGATCCATCAAACTTGGCAAAGTCTTTTGAATAGCAATACTTTGAACAATGTTAGCATGAGCATCCAACAATCCATTAAGAATAACTTGAACAAGCTCTCCTTCCTTAATGCTCTCATCAATGCAAGCTAACTCATCATTCAATGCTTTCATCCTCAAAATAAAAGTATTTGGACTTTCTTCACTCTTTTGCAAATGAGAAAAGATTTGCTTTCTTAGAGTCAACAATCTAAAAGTAGACTTGGATTCATAAAGCTTCTTCAATGAACTCCAAGAATCCTTAGATTAAGGACTCTTACCAACCTCCTTGAGAAGCTCATTGGTAACATTCCTCTTGATCATGTGTAGAGCCCTTTTGGCCCTCTTATTATACCTCATTTGATCTTGTTGTGTTGTTGGTCTCTCTTCCAAACCTACAACAATATCCAAAACATCATTCATCTCAAAAAGTGATTCCATCCTCACTTTCCACAATGAATAATTACTTGAGGTAAGCCTATCATTGGCTTCCAGCATGACTCCGCTTGATGTTTCCATGTAACAATGACCTGATCTTCTCTTTCAACCTGTTTCAATGCACAAAGCACTCCTTTGAACAACAACAAACATTTTCAAAGAGAAATCACAAAGATTTAAAACTACTCAATTCTCTTCTAGCACTTATACCAAGCAAATCAACACATAGAAACATGAAATCTTAATTAATCTATGATCTATCCTCAATCTAATGACTCTTGCCTCCTAAAACTCGGACCCCGTATCTTTGTCGTTGTCTTGGCTTGAACTTGCCTATGCAACTTCTAGTGTGGGTTGGCGTTGAAATTACCAGCCACCTGCTTTGTTAAAAAGTCCATATCACTTTGACTGAGAGGATGGTTGGAGGTGATTGGCTGGGCTAACCAAAGAGTCTTCTCTTGTTGTAGGGTTTGTACCTCTGCTCCCAGGCCTTGATTCTATGTTTCAATGACAAGAGTAGATGGGCGAGCCGTTGCTTTGCTTGTTGTTGGATCCCCTGGTCCCATGTGGAGGCATCCATTACTGATTTGAAGAGGCTCTTGATGTAATGTTGGAGGGCTTCTTCATGTTGTTGTAGCTTCAGCACTTGATCCTTTTCTGCTTGCTCATGTTGGATGGCCACCTGTAGCTCTTGTTGGATGGCCACTTATAGGTCTTGTTGGAGCTAAGTGAGTTTTGCTCGCAGTTTTGTGTTGTTCATGACCAATTCCACTACGTGACCGTCCAATGAGATTTTGGGTGCTACCATATTTTAGATAAAACCCAAGGTTTGGTATGCTGACATTACATCCATAGGCCCAACCGGTATGGTACTGCTGGTTGGTGTTTGGTGTGCTGTTGCCCTTATGACTTGCACATCATCGTTGTCATATTCTATCAGTTTTTCTTGCTCTACCATGTCTTCCAATGCGGTGGGATCAACATGGGGAGGAGATGGGACATACTTCGTTTGTCCAAATGTGTCATCATCCAATGTTTTGTCAGACTCGGCAATCTGATGAGATGAATCTAGAGGGGGAGTGAGAGGAGTGGTGGAGGTGTGGAGAGGTTGGGATGAGTTGTTCAAAGGAAGCAACTTGTGGGAGAATAGGGAACTGAAGGGTGGTGTCGAGGATGGAAGGGGATGATGGAGGTGAGATGTGAAGCATGTTGATCCAAGAGAGGGTGTCGTGTGATAATTGGTAATCTTGAGGGTCTATGATGAGGGGTGGAGTAGAAAGGGAAGAGGTAAGAAAGGCAGGAGAGATGGAAGATGTGATGGTGATGGAGGGTGAAGAAAAAGCAAGAACGATGATGGAAGGTGGAGGAATAGGGGCGATGGAAATAAAAGTGGTGGCAGTAGTGGATGGTGGGATGGAAGTAGAAGAAGTGGCTGTAGGACGTGGAGGGGTGGTGCATTGGCGGATGGCAGGAGGACTTGTAGAGGAAGAGGCAGCACCATGCATACGTTTGTTGGCTGGTGAGTTAGTTAAAGTAGTAGAAGGAATAAGGTTGGTGGATGCAACAATGGTGGAGAGGATGTTAGAATGATTAAAATCCCAAATTTTTTGTTCAAGGAGAGTGTATCCTCAACCCAAGATCTAATCAATCTAGCATCGAGGAGATGAAGTTAGTCGTCACACGTAGATTCGTTCCCATGAGAGCGATAGCATAGTTCAGATTTCAGCATGAATGGAAGATTCACATCTAACTCTACCATCCACTAACCCTAAGCATTAACACTACATCCATTAACACTAGATCCACAATGAAGATAGTTTACTCTTTCTCTCTTTACCTTTCTTTCTCATAAAAAGTATAAAAACATGCAATCCCAATAACAATCAGATCCAACAATTAGCAAAACACAATAAAAGCATGAGAGATGGAGGAAAAGTGATAGAGAGCAAGGACATTCATAGATCCATTTCAAAAGAAATCCAATCTGTTTTATTGAAATGAAGATATGTGCATATGTAGGAAACTCGAGTTGGTCCTTTTTTATAGTAGAGAGGAGGATCCTGGCCTCTGAATCCTATTGGTCCATTTTTGCCTCCCTAGTTATTCAAATTTAAAAAAGAGTGAAAACCATCCAAATTGGAGGGAAACCCAACTTTATTCACTAACTTGACATTTAGGCCCTGTGACATTAAAAGTCCTACAAAAAGGCCTAAAGTCCTTTTATTGACTTGCTAATTCAACAAATCTCTATGTGATCATCGGGTTGGACTTACACACGCAGGGTGCCAAATCTCTCTCACTTATTAACTAGGGTTAGGATGGCCTCGGGATCCACAAACTCTCCAATCGAGAATAGCAGTGAGGGCGGAGAGAAGGGGCCCCACGACGATCCGGTTATGCACGTTGGGTTTTATGGCCAACTTCAACTCGTTGAAAATGAAGGATTGCCATTCATAGGGCACAACTGAGAGGCTAGGGAACTCATTGTGGGACTCCACAATTTGGCTAAGGAGGTTGGTACTGAATGCGATCCTTTCGCAAAGTTGCAACGACTAGAAAATTGCTCAATAGATGAGCGACATCTTGGACAGTGGGGTCGTTGATGGCCTCTATCAAATAATCATCGTTTGTATGCAGAATGGATTTAGTAGGAGGAGTCAGGTAGGGCTTGATGAGTTTCGGTGGGTTGGCTTGGGTCTATCACCAAAAATAATTCTGATGGTAGCCAGGGAGTTAGCGTTCACACACACGCAGTGTGTGGTACCACGGTACTGGATGCAACATATAGGGATGGATTCCATTCCCAACTTCCAAATTGAGTAACTGACGAGTTTAATCTATTATTATAGTCCAAAAGATAAGCATTCATTGATGCCATCTTCAACAATAAGAAGATAAAAATTTGATCAAAACTAGCTATCACACTCTCTTAGGGACCTAAGAAGAATCACAATTTCAACAAGATCTAAAATGATCTTGAGCTTGATCAATCTTATAGATCAAAACTAGATCCAAATCTTGCTCAAATTAATTATAGATTTGATCAAAACTAGTCTCCTCCTCGATTCAAAATTTACAAGAAGAGTGAATTGACCTATACTTAACCAAAAGCACTTATGAGCACAAAAGCATGAGAAATTTTACCCATCCCTATTTGCTTTCCCTTGTCAAGATATGTGAGCCTAAGTGGCTCGGACCTCTCCCTTGAAGATCTTCTTGGAGTTTTGGATTGAGAGATCTCTTCCTCAAATCTCAACCTCTCTTGACCATCCTCTGAGAAAATTGGTAGCTTCATGGATCCAACATCAACTTGATCACCCTCAGCCTCATCAAGCTCTAAGAATTTGCCTTCATGAAAAATCACATCTCTACTCAACACAACCTTGTTAGTAGAGAGCACAAAATTTCTATAAGCTTTCCTTGATGTGTAATATCCTACCATAATTCCTTTGATGGAGTTGGGACTTTTGGCTTCTTCTCATAAAACAATTCAAATGGTTCTCTCTCTCTCTCTCTCTCTCTCTCTCTCTCTCTCTCTCTCTCTCTCTCTCTCTCTCTCTCTCTCTCTCTCTCTCTCTCTCTCTCTCTCTCTCTCTCTCTCTCTCTCTCTCTCTCTCTCTCTCTCTCTCTCTCTCTCTCTCTCTCATAAGTTCTTCTTTATCAAAAATTACCACCCTTGATCATGCTATAAACAAACATATATGGTTTGAGGGTCCTAAAACTTTTTTGCCAACCCAACTTTTCTTCATACTTTTCAAAAATACTTTCCCACCATTTTTGGCTGGAAGGGAGCTTCCACAATACTTCCTATGAAACCACTATATGTAGCCTGTTCTTGAAGGAGTTTCTTCTACTATACGGTGAGAAGAAGGTTGGAAGAGACGGCGCCCTCCCTGACTTGAAGTTATCTGCTTTAACACTACGGTATGTGGTTTTGCTCGTTTCATATATGTGCATTCATCTCGTGTATATGTATGATGGTTAACAGTTGTTCTAGATGATGAATGGGAATGTATGAACCCGCTGTCCAGCGATGGATCAATGAGGGTTCATACAACTTGTGTTTGGCATGATATTTACTTCATATACTATCCGTTGTCCACCAGCGATGAAGCTTACTCAGTTTTGGAGTAGCTTGTTGAAGATAGATATGTTGTTGTCCAGCGATGGACCTGCAGTGATCTATCATGAGCAAGAGAATCAAAATGTTGATATATATGGTAGGCTGTCCAGCGATGGACCAGCGATGAACCAATATTACCTTCCACATACTTCATAATGCATATTAATGATAGTTTTACATCATATGTGATGAGTTGAGACAGAAGCTTCATAATGACCAACGATGAAGCACTTCCTTTCTCATGAATGGTTGTTTGGTTTCAAGCTTCTTATCATGGATATGAATGGATGATATCTCGGTGTGATAACTATAGTTTACATTATACGTTACTATCCTTCAATGGACAACATGAATATGTGGTTGTACATTAAACCATTCGCTTCAGATTTGTATAAGCAGTGAATGGTAGGCTCTCCATAAAGTACTTACTTTCACTTTCAAAAAGACTGACAATAATGTTATGAATGGTTTAAGGCTAAGGAAGGCAAAGAGCACTCGAGGGAACTAAAACATGGCATCCTCACAAGAAACCACTGCTACAATCATCCAGGTAAGAATTTTGCGAACAATTTTCAGATTTTGCGAGCATCACATATGCTTGAAAGGTAAGGTGTCTCTTCACAAATTTATTCCATTCTAGATGACTATTAAAGATCCTAAATACAAAATTTACTTGGTTTCTACTCAATTTGTCTATATCACTTCATAAGTAATATAATTTTTCTGTGTTTGATTACACCCACGATGTCCCAAAGCAAGGGTTCTCCTTATGTTATCTTGGACAACATGGATTTGTGTAAGATAAACGGTTCTTACAGAAGGATTAGAATGGCATGGAACTGCCCTGATACCCTGTAAAAACCATGAGAACCTCATCAACAAAATGAAACCTGTCTGATACAAGGGTCCTAAAAATCATGGGATGGATATGGGGTTACGATAAATGAAAGTTTACTCGTAGCTACACTATTCAACCATGGCTTGTGATAATTTATTATCCATTCGGTTGTTACATCAGTTTATGGTGAGATACGACTGGAAAGCATGGATATGCTCAGGAGTATGGACAATAGTGCATGGCGTTTCTTAAGTCACATGAGTTAGAATAGCATGGATTTGCTCTGACACCGGCACACGTGTTCACACCATTTCTTTTAGCAATAAGCAATATATACGGTGAAAACTTTTCCAACTTTTGCTATAAATAAAATAAACTGATATGGACCAATGCCCAAAAACTGATCAGCATGGCACTCGTCCTGATATGGTAACGGAGGGGTTTGGCCTATCGCTATAAAATCATCTTTGTGTTTGGGAAGACTGGACTATGTTTTAAAATGCTATTTTTGCTGATGAGTAGTATAACTTCATTTGGACATGGATAACAACTAACGCTCAGCTATGACACCTGTCTTCCCCACTGTACTAACTCGTGTGGTTTTGTGTTGTGGGATGGTGGCAGGTATCAGCTGGACGTTTTGAGAGTGGTTATACTATATGGTGCTTTACTGTACTGTATTTTACTTTTCAGCTTTACTGTACCTAGTTGGTTTATAAATAAAGGCTTCAAAGAGTTTGGTTTTGCTTTGTCAAGAGGAACTATGTGAAATTGTGTATCTCTCTCTCTGCACCCTTGTGGTGTAATTCCAACTATTCCTTGGTTGGGATAGTACTAAACCCTTATCTTTTATCTGGTCCATAAGCTAACAAAGGTCTACTTTTATGTTTTAGTCCATAGGATGGTTTCAAGATGCTGCTCTTTTGGGTTATGGGGAGCCCCTACCTCCACCTAACCATTTTATTCAGACACTTATTTGTTGTATGAAAAAGGCCGTAATGATGCATTCTTGTGGACTTTGGACTAGGTTAAGTGTCAGAAATGGTGAACTCCTGCAACTTTGTCGCATCACGAACAAGACACGAAGGTCGAACGAGAACAATCCACAATAGTCAACGTGTCTTTGACTCAAAGCACGAACCATTCGCGAATCGTAAACACACCTCCAGGACCGCAAACCGTAGGGGCGCAGAACTAAGACTACGAAAAGAAATGAAAAGAATGAAACAAACAAAGAGAAATCCTTCGCGTTGCCAACTGGCAGCTCAACGGGCCTTACGCTCAACTGAAACGAATAGCAATGACGGAGACTAACTAACTAGTTGATTAGCATTAACTAGTCTTGTGATTCTATGTTTAGCTATCTTGTAAACTCCACATAGTGGAGGTATAAACAATCCTCTCTAGATCATAACCAAGAAGAGAGATAGTAAATACAGAGATCTGTAAGAAATAGAGAGAGACGTAGCAAATAGAGTAAGAAAGCAAAAATACCATAGCTGTGCATGAAAGTCTGCCAACGAGCAGAACACAACAAAAGAGTAGAGAGTCATTCCACCAACGAGCGAGACACTGACGATCTTGCTCTAAAACCAAACTGACAATATAGTCGCTCTATTTTGTGTATCTCTTGGCCTTGTGTTGTGTCTCTTGATTGCTAGAATAAAATATGTTCTGTGATGCGTAGTCGAGTGTCTGGGATCCCGTAAGAGCTTCCGCATGAAAAGAAAATTCAAAGACAGAAAATTGTTCGCGAATCAGAAGAGAGGACGAACATGAAACAAGAAAAAGCTTCCGCGAGATGGTATCAGAGCCTACAAGTTATCACTACTGATATCCCAGAAGTTATAAGATTAAAGCAAAAGTATGAAGTGAGGACTACAGCTTCAGTCATGCACCTTCACAATCAGCTGCAATCCATATGGTGGGATGGCAACCAGTTAGATCAGCACGTTGAGAAGATCAGAACGATCTTCGCGCAACTCGTTGCATCAGGACAGGAGCACCAAGTTCCAGCACCACAACAACTGATGTACTTCATGAAATCTCTACCGACATCCTATCAGCAACTGAGAATGCTCATACTGAATCTACCAGATATGACATTCGACAAAGCAGTCAGTCTTGTCGTTGATGAGAGACTGATGAGAGATGAAGGAGCGAGAAGCAGTGATCAAGAGAAGGCTCTCTTTATGAAAGGAAATAAAAAGAACAAAAACAAGCCAAGATTCGAGAAGATGAAGTCCTCAAATCAACAATCTTTTTCCTGCGATCACTGTCACAAACCAGGCCATACGGCCAACAAATACTGGTTCAATCCAACAATACCTTGCATGCACTGCAAGAAGAAAGGGCATTCTGCATACGACTACAGATTCAATCCAAAAAAAAAAACAAAGCTGAAAAGGCAAACGTTGTAGAGTCATCAAAGGATGCTAAAAGAGGTGACGAAGCTTTCACAATACTCGACAAAGCTTCAACAAGCTACTCTGAACACGACTATGATGTAGTCATCGATTCAGGAGCAACATCTCACATCCGGAATATTGGATTAACCTATAGAGCTAGAAACGAGGAGAAAGGATTTGAGCTACATCACTACAAGGATGCGAGCTGGGCAAGCTGCAAGGATGACAACAAGTCCATTACTGGAGGATGTACAATAGCGTGCGGAGCTGCAATCAGCTGGATATGGAAAAAGAAAAACCTTGGTAGCTCAATCCTCTTGTAAAGTTGAGTATGTCACAGCCTCGAAAGTGGCGAATGAGATAGTGTGGCTGCGGATGATGTTGGAGGCAATCGGGATACCACAAAAGGGGCCAAGCACGATGATGATGGACTCCCAAAGTGCCATCTATCTGTCCCAGGATCCTGTCTTCCATTCAAAGACGAAGCACATTCCTCTGAAGTACCATCACATTCGAGATTTGATCTCAAAAGGAGAGCTCCAGGTCCAGTTCATAAAATCAGAAAGTATGATTGTAGATCTCCTCACGAAACCGTTTGACAAGCCACTCTTTACCAAGCAAAGAGAGGCAATTGGATTGAATGAACAAAGCTGCAAGGTTCAAGAGGGAGTGTCAGAAATGGTGAACTCCTACAACTTTGTCGCATTACGAACAAGACACGAAGGTCGAACGAGAACAATTCGCGACAGTGAACGTGTCTTTGACTCGAAGCACGAACAATTCGTGAATCATAAACACACCTCCAAGATCGCAAACCGCAAAAGGGATGCAGAACAAAAATTACGAAAATAAACCAAAAGAACGAAACAAACAAAGAGATATCCTTCGTGCTGTCAGTTGGCAGCTCAACGGGCTTTACGCCCAGCTGAAACGAATAGCAACGACTGAGACTAACTAACTAGTTGATTAGCGTTAACTAGTCTTGTGATTCTACGTTTAGCTATCTTATAAAATCCACATAGTGGAGGTATAAACAATCCTCTCTGGATCATAACCAAGAAGAGAGATAGTGAATACAGAGATCTTTAAGAAACAAAGAGAGACGTAGCGAATAGAGTAAGAAAGCAAAAATACCATAGCTGTGCATGAAAGTCTGCCAACGACAGCGAAAGAGCAGAGAGTCATTCCGCCAACGAATGAGACACTGACGATCTCGCTCTAAAATTAAACTGACAATATAGTCGCTCTATTTCGTGTATCTCTTGGCCTTGTACTGTGTCTCTTGATTGCTAGAATAAAATATGTTCTGTGATGCGTAGTCGAGTGTCTGGGATCCCGTAAGGGCTTTCACACGAAAAGAAAATTCAAAGACAAAATTGTTCGCGAATCAGAAGAGAGGACGAAGACAAAACAAGAAAAAGCTTCTGCAACATTAAGATCTATCTGGAGTTTGTTCAAAAGAAGGATACGTTGATTATGGTAGAAGATCTGTATGGCCGACTCAATGAATTTGTCGAAGATGAAAGATTTTTTAATCTACACATTAGGAAAGTCTTTGCGTGCCTTGAGAATGAGAATGGTAATTCTTCTGTTGATGTGCCACATACCTCCTCTGATGCACCACTTTCACCACACCCTCTGGTCTTTTTAGATGAGCTTGATGAGGACATTGCTTCCCAACTTGAATTGTTTTCTCAAGATATCTGTGATATTGGTGACCAATCTTCGTATGACTTCTGCCAAATCCCTTTTGTACCCAGCAAAACTATTGAGTTCAAATATGCCCTTACCGCCTATAAGCTTTGGAGCCTTCCTATTGTCAATTTTCTTGCCCCTGTGCCTATCGACCTTTGGATTTTGATGTCACATCTTACTAAAAAAGATATAGAAGTTTGTAAGTCCGCTGCTTTACACAAAAATCTTTCTCTTGAAGCTCTTGTAGCCTTTGATACTGTTATTCGCATGAACAAATTTGAGCCTTCCCGTTGTCCTTCTGAGCAAACCTGGGCCAGAATCAGAGGACACTTTGAGACTGGCTTCAATAAGATGAACCTTCACCAAGCAAGAATCTGGAACTGGAAATGACCTTTCTTTTAATGTAGGTGTGGTGATAATTGCAAAAACAATTTTTCCATTATCTGGTTTGACCACGCCATTTGGTTTATGATGAACAACCTAGGCAAGTTCTTCTCTGGTGCTTCTCTCCAAAACCAAATGAATGCTTTCTTCCTATGGCTACATAAGCCCGCCAAAGATGTGGTTAAGGCAAACCTTACCTTTCTTTTCATTCGACAGTACATGGTTGATGCCTCCATTGAGCTTGCCAAAGACTCTTCTGCCAAACTCCTATCACACCTAGGTGATGCTGAAAATGTATGAGAGATAGAAAGCCTCCTTAAACGACCAAGCTTTTCCATTCTCCAGGATAAATACTTTTAGGATACAAGCAAAAGAACAGGCAATTTTAATCTCAACAAACCAAACTCTGTAGTATCTGCATCCGGGATAGGAAAAAGAAGACGGTTTATTGGAAAGGAAGAGAAAAGTAGCACAAAGAGCGACCCACCTATCAAACGGCTGAATTTTTATCGAGATTAATCAGTGTGCAGGATGGAAAAAGGACAGAAAGGAGAGAAGTCAGCATCTCAGCGACAGGACGTCTACACTTGACCACTAATAGTGATTCAAGGAGCTCTTTTTTACATCTATGTTACCGCAATAGAGTTTTTGAAGCAATCCATGTGAAGACTTTTTGTGCTCATGTTTTATTCAGACTATTCACTATTGTAGATGAACGCTTTCATGATATTACGTTCGGTTGGACTTACCTACCAAGTGTCAAAAGTGATTGGTATTTTCCCTATGATGTCTTCTGTGATTTTGACATAGAAAACTTACATTCATGTGAATGCTTATCTCTTAATAGATTCAAGAACTTCGTTGCAAATAAATTTGGGCATGTTATTTCTATGGATAACAATATTGTGAAGAGCCCGATTTTACGTAAATCTTTAGAGATGGGTCTCAATCATATTACCTTACGAAAAACAATGTGAATGAGGTAGCTTCTGAACTTTATGATGGGTGGTTCAAGTTAATCAAACTGTTGCCTACGCATAAACATTCAAATGAAGAAACTGTAAGGTAGCATGCGACTTTATGTAAAAACATTGCCATGGAATTCATCAAAAAAAGAACTTGGCTGTATGGCAATAAAGACACAACTGTAAAATTACAAACTGCTAAAAATGAAAAATTATGGCTCACAAATCTACTCTACATCAATGGCATTGACAAGGCGCAACACAATCCAAGTTTCATATGTAAATTCCTTGTACAGATACTTGCCTTAGATAGACTTAGTAGTCATGACTTTAGCCCCTTTCCTAATGATCAAGAAAACTCGGTTACGAAAACTATCACTTATGTCATGGAAAAGCTAAATGGATTTTTACCCAACATCTTCATAGGGAATGACTCTTTGCCATATCTACTTTGTACGTACAAAGCCCACAAGGAATCTTTTAGATGGATTACCAATGTGCATGACTGTTGCTTTACTAAACTCGCAAAATTCCTAACAGGAGCTCTTGGTATGTTGTCACCATTCCTCAAGGAAGGTGCAGGCCTTAAGGCAAAAAACATACAAGGGTATCCTAAATGTGGATACATGCTTATTTTGGCAATGCGAGTCCTTGATCGATTTTTATCTCAATTTACCATCAAAGATTACCAATGTATGGGTTGTAGATATCTCTAAATGCTATGAAAACATACCTTTAGATGGCACTGATGGGCTGTATCATGGATAAATCCATTACATATGTGTTCAAACATTCCAATAAAAGTTTTCTGAGTTTCAAATGGGAACAAGAAAGAGAGGCCTTTAAATGGTCATGGAATAATAAAAAGTCGGAAGGGTGGTACAATATCGATAAAAATCTCTTATGCTATCCTTTCTAGATTTATCCTCTAGAATTTCTTGATATCGAAAAAAAGTCTTGTGAAGCAAACACCACCAGTTTTTGAACATTTTGATTACTTTTAATCCAGACACCGGTGTTTATCAGCTTGCAAAGTTTGATATAAGAAGAGACTTACCTTTTCAATACTTACAGTACATACATTTGGCTTCCAATAGGCTAGTCTACAACTCGTACAAAGTAATTATCTCCCAGGTTATTTTTGCTATGTATTGTTGCAACGATCACGATACTTTTTTAAGAGAGGTAGCAATCTTACTTGACACTTTTTAGAAAAATGGTTTTATGAGGGAAAAGCTTTGCCTTATCATTAGCAAACTGCTTTTGACTAATACTTTTCCAGGTTTGTCCTATGATCTACGACAGTGTATTAAAGGTCTAATGGTGGGCAGTTAGCTATCCCTTATGGGGAGCTAACTGCCTTCTAAGGGATTCACTAGTTGCGGGTCGGTTGGTGGGCTCTCTCTCTCTCTCTCTCTCTCTCTCTCTCTCTCTCTCTCTCTCTCTCTCTCTCTCTCTCTCTCTCTCTCTCTCTCTCTCTCTCTCTCTCTCTCTCTCTCTCTCTCTCTCTCTCTCTCTCTCTCTCTCTCTCTCTCTCTCTCTCTCTCTCTCTCTCTCTCTCATGGACTCTTCTTTATCTGATATTACCACCCTTCATCAGGCTATAACCAAACATATATGGTTTGAGGATCCTAAAACTTTTTTGCCAACCAAATTTTCTTCATACTTTTCAAAAACATTTTCCCACCATTTTTGGCTGGAAGGGAGCTTCCACGATACTTCCTATGAAACCACTATATGTAGTCTGTTCTTGAAGGAGTTTCTTCTATTATACGGTGAGAAGAAGGTTGGAAGAGATGGCAGCCTCCCTGGCTTGAAGTTACCTGCTTTAACTCTACGATATGTGGTTTTGCTCATTTCATATATGTGCATTCATCTCGTGTATACGTATGATGGTTATCAGTTGTTCTAGATGATGAATGGGAATGTATGAACCCACTGTCCAGCGATGGATCAATGAGGGTTCATACAACTTGTGTTTGGCATGGTATTTACTTCATATACTATCCGCTGTCTAGTGATAGACCAGTGATGAAGCTTACTCAGTTTTGGAGTGGCTTGTTGAAGATAGATATGTTGTTGTCCAGCGATGGACCTGCAGTGATCTATCATGAGCAAGAGAATCAAAATGTTGATATATATGGTAGGCTGTCCAGCGACGGACCTGCGATGAACCAATATTACCTTCCACATACTTCATAATGCATGTTAATGAGAGTTTTACATCATATGTGATGAGCTAAGACAGAAGCTTCATAATGACCAGCGATGAAGCACTTCCTTTCTCATGAATGGTTGTTTGGTTTCAAGCTCCTTATCATGGATATGAATGGATGATATCTCGGTGTGATAACTACAGTTTACATTATACATTACTATCCTTCAATGGACAGCACGAATATGTGGTTGTTCCTTAAGTAACTAAGAGTTACATATGTACTCCAGAAACGAAGCTATTGTTGGTTCATACTTTTATCAAAACATACAACTCAGTTGTTGGCGCATTCTGATTATGATTAGTATACCTCATGCTATAACCAATCTTGTTATCATACTTGTGAATGACTTCTCTTTCAAAGAGAATACTACTGTGTATCAGCACTAACAAATGAAACTTGTGCTCTCTATAGCATCGAATAGTACCACTATCTTCATTTTTGGTTAGGTTCGGCTTCAAGCCATAAAGCTATAAGTGTTTGCACAGGTATGCACATAAAACCATTCACTTCAGATTTGTATAAGCAGTGAATGGTAGGCTCACCATAAAGTACTTACTTTCGCTTTCAGAAAGGCTGACAATAACGTTATGAACGGTATAAGACTAAGGAAGGCAAAGAGCACTCGAGGGGACTAAAACATGGCATCCTCACAAGAAACCACTGCTACAATCATCCAGGTAAGAATTTTCCGAACAGTTTTCAGATTTTGCAAGCATCACATATGCTCGAAAGGTAAGGTGTCTCTTCACAAATGTATTCCATTCTAGATGACTATTAAAGATCCTAAATACAGAATTTACTTGGTTTCTACTCAGTTCGACTATATCACTTCATAAGTAATATAATTTTTCTATGTTTAATAACACCCACGATGTCCCGAAGCAAGGGTTCTCCTCATGTTATCTTGGACAACATGGATTTGCGTAAGATAAACGGTTCTTACATAAGGATTAGAATGGCATGGAACTACCCTGATACCTTGTAAAAACCATGAGAACCTCATCAATAAAATGAAACCTATTCGATACAAGGGTCCAAAAAACCACGGGATGGATATGGGGTTACAATAAACAAAAATTTACTCGTAGCTACACTATTCAACCATGGCTTGTGATAATTTATTACCTATTCGGTTGTTATATCAGTTTATGGTGAGATACGACTGGAAAGCATGGATATGCTCACGAGTATGGATAGTAGTGCGTGACGTTTCTTAAGTCACACGGGTTAGAATAGCATGGATTTGCTCTGACACTGACACATGTGTTCACACCATTTCTTTTAGCAATAAGCAATATATACGGTAAAAACTTTTCATACTTTTGCTATAAACAAAATAAACTGATATGGACCAATGCCCAAAAACTGATCAGCATGGCACTCGTCCTGCTACGGTCACGGAGGGGTTTGGCCTATCGCTATAAAATCATCTTTGTGTTTGGGAAGACTGGACTATGTTTTAAAATGCTATTTTTGCTGATGAGTAGTATAACTTCATTTGGACATGGATAACAACTAACGCTCAGCTATGACACCTGTCTTCCCCACTGTACTAACTCGTGTGGTTTTTTGTTGTGGGATGGTGGCAGGTATCAGCTGGACGTTTTGAGAGTGGTTATACTATATGGTGCTTTACTGTACTGTATTTTACTTTTCAACTTTACTGTACTTTGTTGGTTTATGATTAAAGGCTTCAAAGGGTTTGGTCTTGCTTTGTCAAGAGGAACTATGTGAACTTGTGTATCTCTCTCTCTCTCTCTCTCTCTCTCTCTCTCTCTCTCTCTCTCTCTCTCTCTCTCTCTCTCTCTCTCTCTCTCTCTCTCTCTCTCTCTCTCTCTCTCTCTCTCTCTCTCTCTCTCTCTCTCTCTCTCTCTCTCTCTCTCTCTCTCTCTCTCTCTCTCTCTCTCTCTCTCTCTCTCTCTCAATAACAAAAAATGCTCAAGCCCTCAATCCAATCTCTCCACAAAGTGGTACTAGTCACGCTACATCTCAAAGCAATTGAGTGCATTGTTTGTGACAACCTGCATGATGTGAGCAAGGCCAACATGCTCAATGGCAACTCCTATCTTCTCAATAATGAACTGGGCACCCATACCTCTACCCTCACTACAACTCATAAGAACAAGGTGCCCATGCAAATTGGGGACAAAGGGGGGGGGGGGGGGGGGGGGGGGGATACCTATGTCACAAAGCTACAGCACTATCCATAGCATCTCTAAATCAGGTGGTGTTGAGGTACGACTTGATCCATCTATGTAGAATGTTAATCCTTCCCAAAGGATCAGATGCATTTTGAGTAAGGTTCCCAATTGCATTCCGACATCTCCTTGTAATAGATCAACTAAGATAGCTGTATGGTCCTTTTTCGAGCCCTTTCTCTAGAAAGAGATCTCCATACCAGAATGCTCTTGTGCATTCTATCTAGTCTCGCAGGTGAATTGCATCAATTTTGGATTCATTAGAGAGTGGGGGGAAGAGTTGTGGACCATCGATTATTTTCACCTCCGCGCTAATCTTTGTCATGCTCCGAGGTTGCCTCCTTGGCTTGATCTTATGCTTGGGCTTCTCTTATCCATTCCTTCATGCGTGTAAAATTGCCTTGTTCGACCATGGGATTGGGGTATTCACCAATATATAAAGAACCCGAGTAGCCACTAGTAGGTCCAATATAGTGGATTTGGTTTGTTCTTTTTCTAATTGTTTTTGTGCTCTTGTCTGGATGAACATCGGTACTGTTGAAGTCTTGGGAAATCCAACCACACTCATCAAGTGCAGTGTGGGGTGGAAGCCTCTCAGGGTAGTTAGAGATTGATCCACCTGGGAGAAAATTGATCTACATGCTAGTTCTTTGGCACTCAATAGGAGAAGAGACAAGTGTCATGGGTTGCTTATACCAAAGCTGAATTACATTCTATTGATGAATCTTACAACTCAAATAATCTTAAAAGTAAGATAACAAGTTCTAAATGCTAATCTTGGCTATTTGTAGGCACCATATCTTTCTTTGCTCTTGGCCTCTTTGGATTCCAAGGTAAACATATGAGAATTATAACTATGGTGGCTTACAAGCCTTTAAAAACATACATACAATAAGAAAGGATCATTTGAGAAACAACACTTGAAAGCTGATCTCCCTAATCATAGTATGCCATTATTAGGCTCACCATGCTTCATCGTTGATTCTAATGTCACAAAAACTTTCAGTAGAGTTCTAGCCATTTCTAGTCTGAGCATACATTGAAAGCTATGATAGAAAATAAAGTTTCAACATAATAAACTAAAGAAAGATTGCTACAAGTGTACTAGCACAAAAATACATCTAGCTTATGTATTTACCAAATCCTTAAGCAAAGATAAGTTTAAGTTATATAGAAATGAAACATAGGAACTATCTTTTGTAGTTTATAGGGGAGGTAAATTTTTGATAGGAACACCTACTTTTTATTTTAGTCACGATGCTTTAACTTGATATATTTTCAAATTAAGCTCGATGTTGATATGCTAGCATAGAAGCATATTCCATGAGTGCTTTACTAGTTTAGTGAACATGAACGATTGAGGGAGAGAGTTATAAATGCAATGCTTAGCCATTTCTTTTATGATCTTTCTCTCTCTAGACCACTAGATTGATGGGCTAGTATCTACTCAGATTGCTAATCAGTGTTTAGCTTGTAACTATTAGTTTGAGGTTAACTACAGTTGTTGGTGATGCTTTTATGGAGAGTTGCTCTTGCTTTTCCTTTTTGTGATTCAATTTAACCAGTTGATCTATGGAAATTGGCCTCAAGGAGCTCATTGTTTACTTGGACATGTCATCATGTAAATTCTTTCGTTTTTGTGATCGTCAATTGGTAACAACCATGCAGAAAATTGATCAATAAAAAAGATAAACTCATGAAATTACAAAATTATTGAGATAGTTGGATCTCTCATGAAGAATACATGCACAAGAAAGATATGAACATTAGCATAAATGATGACATCATATAACTTTATATCACATAAACAAAGCCATTTTTTGTTGTCATGTGGATTTCTATTATGGCTATGAAGCTCATATTATCGTGATGCTTTAATACACTTAATCTCCAAGTTATAACCTAAAAGGTAGGAAGAATTGGTCATTATGAGCTAACAACTATGACATGAACTTTTAAATTGTGGCTAGTTGGTTCATGATATTCCCCTTTAGAGGTTTGATTGCCATTGTACAAGTGCTTGTGGGCATTTAAGAATGGTTTTAAAAGAGTTGGGAGGTAAAATGGTTTTTTAAAATATCATGTTAATATTTTTTTTTTGCATTTATGCTTGATCCACTTTAGGCTTCTTTGGCCCTTCTATTATTAGTTGAAATTGCTCCTTACCAGTTTCTCTTTCAACCAAATCTCCACTCACACCTAGGTGGCACATTGGAGTGTGGGTTTGGGAGTTGAGGCCCATAACTAGCCCAAACAACTAGCTCAAGTAGGTTTCCTCCACCTTGGTGATGGAAAAAAACTATATATCATGCAACTCCTCTATGACCCCTTTTTTCATATTAGGATGTCAAGGATTACAAAAATGACACCAACTCAAGCATATTCCTTATATTTTACAACAACCATCAAGTTACCCTAAAGTACTATGTGATTAGAAAGATTATGACAGGTATTGTTGTCATACACTTGTGTGCTCAAATTTAAAGAAACATTCAATCATAGGAAATAGGAAAAGAAACAACAATATACATTCAAAATAATTTAATACAAGCTGATCTCAAAAGATCACAAGAAGCTTTTCCATTCAACAGACACATGTATACTCAAACTTAAAGAATAATCCAAATCCATGAAATTGGATAAAAACAATAGTTGTAATTTAAAACGATAAAAAAAAATGAGCATATTTCTATATTTAAATTCACCTGAAATAGAAACATCAGCTTATAAACAAGGACGATGTGATTTTATACCACAAAGGCCTTGCCATTTCATAATGTTGAATTTTTACTTTATGTGAATCCTACAAGTTTACCATTGTGGAAAGGCATTTGCAACATAATATGGGAATAATAAGTTGAGAATAAAGTGTAAAAATATGTGAAAATTTATTCTATGCAATGGATTTATGTTTTGGTTTTGATTTATGCAATTTGATTTTAATTTTTTGTAAGTTTAGAATAGGCATCTAAAAGTTACAACAAATTGATAAGATTTGTTGATGACTATTGTTTTGTTGTATTGGACAACATAATCCATGATGGATGTAGTTGATTTTGTTTGATATTGAGTTTGTAATCGACTTTGTGATATGAGAAGGTTAATATGATGTAGATTTGATATGCACATCATATACTTGAATTGCTTGATCTCAAAATGAATGCGTTGTGGACTAGTTGCTTTTTCTTGACTAGCATCAATCGTTTTGTTAGGAGACTTTAGATTGTACCAAAGTCAGTTTATTACTTTCATCGCACCTTTTTGGAAACTCATTCTTTGGCTTTGAACTTGTCGAGGAAGAAGACCTTTTTAAGTTCTTATTGATTGTGGTGTTTGAAATTTTGTTGTTGTCACTTGTCAAATTATTGTCTTCATTCAAATCTACAAAACAATTTTTGACAAGTAATTAAAATTGACAGGCGCAATCTTTGTTTTGAATAATCACATTTTTTAGTCATCTGTATTCAAGAGTGTCCATAATAACTAGGATTAGTTTCTAAAGTATTTCAGTATTCAAGAGTATTCATGATTACTATTCACGATCAATATTCACAATCTGTATTTCACAAAATTCAAATCAATATTCACGATCAGTTGTTCACAATATTCAAGATCAATATCTCATAATATTTGTTTCTCAGTATTAGCAATTTCACATTAATATTCACAATGTTCACAATTAGTATTCACAATATTCACGACCACTATTCACAACATTCACGATCAAATGTCTGAATCTCCATTTCTCAGTATTTGCAATTTCAGATCTCACAAACTATCAATGAAATTGTTTTCATGACACCTATCTGAAAATTTGACCATCTCTTCATCTAATATGGAGGACATTTTCTATATGTCCTTCAAAAGAAAACACAATCACAAAACTATTCAATGGTAGCTAGTTCCACGTTAGTGTTGGCTATAATCTTCTCGAGGTATCTCCATAAAAAACGACATGCATTATCAAAGTCTTGGAGAAATCGGACTGGGTCAGATTCGCCATCGTACTTTGGTGCATCGATACGTGGAATTCTTCGTTCCATTCATGGAGGAGTCGGATTAGAAGATTCAGCATAGTCACGAGACATGATGCAGAATACAGAGTAGCAGGGCAGGATTGTACTTGACAAAAAAGGTAGTTTGCTTGCAGAATGGATAGTGTAGGACAAAAACTGGTCTTTCTGATTGTTATAGAATTCGCGGACAGGCTGAGAAATCGTGGAGAGGCAGATAAATCTAATTGTAATACTCGTGAATTCTGAACAAGTATTCAGAATGTCAGAATAGTGATTTTTTTAGACTTTATAGAAAAATTTGGCGATTCAGAATTCGCGGATAGTACAGGAAAATCATGCTTTGTTAGGCCGAATTCTTAGGCTTGATGGCGAATTCTGACAGAGAGGTTTGACTGGCAGATAGCGAATACAGAGAAAGATGTGATGTTCTGTCAGTAAATGGGTAAAATCTGTGAGATAGAATTCACGGAGCTGTTGAAGGACTGATCTTAATGAGATCTAGCCTCAGTGAAGTCGGCGAATTCTAAGACAAAGATTTTGATGAGAAATAAGGGATTTTGACAGTATAACAGGCTGTTTTCTCAAACTCTGATTGTGGTCAGAATTCGTGGAGGTGATAAAATGAAGGATCAGGGTCTGTTCGGGCTGTAGACAGACTGGCGAATTCTGATATACCTCTTTGGTTGTGAAAAAGGTCACTTGGGTCACTTCTTTTGAAGAAAATGCCCAAGTTGACTCTTTTGTTGCTTCCCCCCGGTTTGAGAAGTTGCTCCACAACTCGTGTAGGACCTAGAGAGACAACGCGTGCTGTTTGTTGGTTCGTGGACCATCAACAACCACTCTCTTATCTATTATCAACTATCTTCTCAGCTCTTTATAACTCCCACCATGATCAAATGGAGGCCCTCCCTTTTATAAGCATTTTCCAAAGCCTCCCCTTCACAGTGCCATCTTCTCATTCTTCACACCCGTCATGCCCATACTGCCATGTATTATGCTCCCCTTGAAGAAGTACCATGCTCTTCTCATTCTTCACACCCTTCATGCCCATACTCTTCTCATTCTTCACACCCTTCATGCCCGTACTGCCATGTGTCATGCTCCCCTTGAAGAAGTACTATGCATTTGGTGTAAAGTGACTTGAGGTGACACCCATCCTTTCCAAAGATAATATGAATCTTGTTTGTATGGAGATACCACATGTGTGAGTTACCTCTCTTTGTAGCATTTGTGGGTGATATAAATCGTAAGTACTTCACTTACTTACCATTTTTAATTGAGTAGTCCTTGTGGTGGTCAACACCTACTATGTATAGGTAAGATAATTTTAGTAAGCACCTTTTGGCCTCCACTTGTATTTCCTTTTGCGTGTATGTGGCCCATGGCTCAAGCCGTCGGGGTTGGTTTGTCGAGGTGACGATCAACACATTGCCCTGAAATTTTTTCCACTTGCCCATACTTTGCCATTACCAGTTCCATTGTCCTGCAATTTCTTTGCCATATTCGTGAGTCGATTTTTTCCCTTGTCACAGTTGGTCTGACGCGTACAACTTTCGGCGGGCACTCATGACTTGGGGTTTCTTTAAGGCAACCGGTTCCCTGAAAAACACGGTAGGCAATTTCTTTCATATTAATAAAAAGTAACAGAGTACATTGGAAATTTGCTCGACAATGTCGGCTAGTATAATTGGGCCAATTCTAAGGCCGTAAACTATTTTATGGGCCATTTCTAAGGCCTCAAAATTTTCTTTAGCCACATTTTGGGCGGGTTGGGACCCCTATCTATGGGCAACTGTGTGCCGATTTTCCCATTAATAGTCTGGTTTTACATGCCGATTTTTATACAAAAACTGTGAAATTGCTCTAAAAATAGCCCGATTTTTTGTGAGAAAATATCGGCTAACATTTTGCCACATCATATCTTACACAAGTTTTTCAAAATGAATGTCGCAAAATTTTTAATCAGTAAAGGTATATATGAAGAACACACATGCATAAGCTAAAACATCACCTAATATATGTATGAAATTGCTTATGTGGCACCCAATTTATTGCATTGAAAAAGCTAGAACTAATCATAAACACTATTGTACCATCTTCACATTAGCCCTCTTTCTACCCTTGAAATCTTTTCAAAAACACTATTTTTTCACAATCATATAGAATTGAGATTTGTTACAAACTAGTAGACAAGATCGTGGAAGTGCCATATAAGGAAACTGGCATGGCATGCGTGTAGGTCGAATTCAAGGGGTGCAAGCGTGGCCAAAAAGCAAGAGATAGAATGTTTATTTAACCTTTACGGAGACAGATTGGTCTATGCGACAAATTGTACAAGTGTCAAACTATAATGTATGTAGTAGTTTTTCAAGACTGTCTTATGAGTACTAGCAATATGTAGTATAAACTACCAAACATATTTAGATTCTTATGAGCTAAAAACCTATTTACATGTATAGAGAAGCATGTGTGTTGCAAAGATGTTACAAGGGATACATTGTTTTCACCACATGTATTGTATAGACCATGCAAATTCTATCGTCCCACGACAACTTTGGAGTATACTTCTTTTTATGATATGAGTACATGAGAATTGAGTCTCATTTAAGAAATGGCTTGCTTGTGCTTCATGAGGATTTCCATGAAAAGATGTGGTTTGAACATTGCACAATGTAGTGGGTTAAAGTTGGCTTTGTAATAGTACATCTAAGTGTTCGAGAAACCTTTTTTGAGTTGTCTTAAAAAATCCCTACATTTTTTTTTAGATTATCGATTTTCCAAGGACTATTACTCACAAAAGGATTTTAATGAATATATAAAAAATTGTGAAAAGTGCGAATTCCATGACGTTACCACTTGTCTTCAAACTGACTTTCAATTGGTGTATTTTTGGCTCATAACAATTGGAAGAGTTGCACCTGAACGTTGGACCTAGAGACCTGCGTGAAATCCCAAGACATTAATGCTAAGTCTTCAATTTTTCTTTGTATTTTTGATGCACCTCAAGAGGTGGAATTTGCTTGCATGTGATGCATTAGCGATTCTGTCAAAAACTACTCCAGAATTCTCATCCCTGAGTAACAGCATCAAAAACTACTCCAGAATTCTCATCCCTGAGTAACAGCATCACCTATTTTGTCAAAAATCTAAGAAAAAGATATAAACTGGCTGCATTGACACGTGGTGTTCAGGGCAGCCAATTTTAAAAAGAAAATATTTTTTTTTTATGTGGCTGAAAGCCCACCGGGGCGAGCATTGCATGAAGGCCGCGTGTCTCTCTCCTTTTTGTGGTTGTATCCTTTTTTGTGCATCCATCGGTCGCATCGAGGTAGCAGCAGCGTTTTATCATGGGCAGATGAGGTAGTAGCAGCATATTTGTTGAAAAGCATTTACACTTACAGCTTCCTGAAATTTTGTGGCGACACAGAACCATGCGCGCCAGTGCTACCTTGTTAACGAACCAGGCTTTTAACTCTTCAGCCATAGTGTTGCATAATTCATCCGCCAGACGTGCTTGGCCTGGATTGCATGCGCAGAGGCCTAAACATTTACGTTCTCGAGAGGGTGTGGATCAAATCCTGGTGCTGAGGCCAACGTCGCAGGTTTTCCTACCAAGGCTAGCATCCGGTACCACAGTTGGCGAGCCGTCCGGAATGCAACGAGATACTGCTGTTCAGCCTTCCGATCTTGAATTAAGGTGCTACCTAATTTGCGTAAAACAGTAGAGTCCATCTGGAATTGGGATAGGACCTACGATCGCAACTCTGATGTGTTATTATGTGCTGCATTTGGGTTGTAGCTTAATTGTTTCAGATTTGCTATGTATAGATGCTCAATTTCATGAATGTTTTGCTTAAGAGTAGCCATTTATCCGTTCTTCGAGGTATGGTAGCTCAAAGCTGTCCTTTGTTTCTGATTATACAGAGATAAGATGTCTCATGCTTATGGACACGAGTACGCGATTCGTTCAAGTGACGAGGGGTTTGGGGAGCGATATGGAGAACCAGTGGATGTGTTCAACAAGGATGATACTTCTGAATCACGTAAGAGTGCCAGTCCTGAGTTGAAGGTGGATTTGAAATCGTCTAAATACCAACGATCTCCTGCGCCGGATGCTGGTATACTATGTATACTTCTTGTAGAGTGGATTTTGATCGTCATGTTGGTTGTAAGCTGCGGATGTAGGGTTTTATAAAAATTGCACTGTTATTTGCAGGGCATAAATCTGGTGGACAAATCAACGAGTGAAATCTAGAGATGTTTCTGATGCAAAGACAAAGTTGGCGTGAGCATCGCAAGCAATGTATTGTACATTAGGTTGATTATAGGTTCGTTCTAACCTTTAAAATATCGTAGGTGTACTGCATACGAAAACAAACAAATCTAAGTGTTTATGAAATTGAGATCTGTAAGCAGTGGGTGATTAGTAGTACTTGAATCTCTCATAAGGTACTTGAAGCTTTTAGTAGATTTTTATTGTGTTTTGATTTGCTCGACTGTTGAAAGGCGGTGATGGGGAACTTGAGTTTTTTTTTGAAGACTTTTGCTTATAAAAAGATATATATGATTGTATAAAAAATGGTCATACATTCTATGATGCCATTTTTTTGAGAAAGTCAAGGGCGTTGGCTCAATTGGTTATCTTGACATCCAAAGTTTCTTTGGTCTCAAGTTCGAGTCTCTCCTTGGAAACCAAGAGGCATTTTTTTGAGAAAACTTGCCAATTTTATTCCTATAGTTTGCCGGTTCTATGATGCCATTTTTTGAGAAAACTTGCCAATTTTATTCTTATAGTTTGCCGGTTTTCTTGAGCATTGGTTGGAGAGATTGTTGTCATTTTGCCTTGTTTGTGATATTATCCTGCAAGAGTAAGCCCTTTTTGAGAAGTATTTGATATTTTGAAGCATAGAGAGGTTATGGTGCTAAAGTGTCATACCTTCTAGGCCTATAACTTGGTTTATGTTGGCTATTTCATGTTTTCTTCCAAAATATTTGAGTAATACTATGGTCCTAACGGCCCATTTCCATCTAACCCTCTCAACTGCACACTTTCAAAGTGACTTCGAGGGGGTTAGGAGGTTTTGGGGGGCCTGATTGCATTGCAACTGGACAACAGGGCGTGGACATCAGGGCGCCCAGGTAAAAGAGAAGGGGTGCGGGGGCCTAGCATCTAAGGAGCACGATGGCCTTTGGCCTCAGTGCGTCCTCAGCCACACATTTTTTTTTTAATTGGCTGCCTAGGTGCCATGTGTCCGGGTAGTCAAAACAATATCCCATAAACATTCTTATGAGATTTCTCAAGAGAGATATATAGGCAAACCTGCCTATGTCTCACATGGTGTACGTGCTCGGGCGTAGCTCTTGCCGCCCGATGCCACTTGCCTGCCTGGCATCGCCTGCGCACTGCCGAGTGCCACCCGGACGTTGTCCCCGGCGCGCTAGCGAGAACTGCCCTTTGCCCACCCGGGAGCCCGCCGGCGCACCTAACTGCTCGTGTCTGTCAAGATCGGCCGCCCCCCTGTTTTTGACTGTCCTTGCCTGTTTGGGCATTGGGGCCACATGGCACCTAGCCACTGGGCTGAGGCCAAATACCAAACATGTTTGGCCTCATGCTCTAAAGTCCCAACAAGGGAGGGATAATCCCCTTGCCTGCGTGGCACTTGTCAGTTCGCTGGTAGGCTGTCTACGAAATGGCACAGTCTGCCCGCTCTTAATCTCTCTTTCTAACACATCTACAACCAGTACTAGTGGTCTATGTGAGATTGGTGAGTCTCCAAATAAGTGCATTGAGAGGGTAAACTTTGGAAGGGAGTTGAGTGGTGGATGGCTACTGTTTTTCACATTAATCCAATGATCTACTCTCCGATAACAAACTCTCAAAATTTGCAAAGGGCTCCGAGGATTTCTCAAAGTATTTTCGTCTCATTAAAAAAGAGTTTTTTTCGGTGGATATATTGAGGAACCTCGAAATATCCCAGGGCCATAAGTCTCACAAGAGTGTTTTTTGAGGGATATACCGAGAGACCTCGCAATATCCCTTTGGGTCAGCCATGCTCACAAAAGAGGAACAAAATGGAACCAGCATACTGGCTCCATTCTACCTAAAAATTTGACTCCATCCAACCCCGTGAGTCTTTGGCACCACTTCTTATGAAGTTGGTAAGCAAAATCATTTGTTAATATTTTTTGCTAAATTTTTTTAAATATTGAAGTCACATTTCATGCCATTTAAGACTAATAAAAGACACTTATGATTAACGAAATAGTCATACATAAATGGTCCAAGTACAAAAATATATTCAAACTAAATCAGTAAGTGCACATATGTATGTGCTAGATTAATGAAAGATCTAATTAGATACAACTGAGTCGCCCTCATCCTGGCCATGCACATCAGACTCATGTGATTGCAATGCATGGAATTGGGACTTAGATACTTGCGTGCAATGAAGATGAATAAGTTCTCTGAGAAATGTCGTGAGAGTGAGAGAGTTGGACCATATGATTGTAGTGAAGTTAAAATATATTTTGAAGCCATATGTCAAAAGCAAAATCCCAATCGATTTTCACTCCTTGTCTCTCTAATAATTCATGTAATGATTGCATATTGTTAGCATACGCATACTTGTAGTGGTGCAAGAAGATTAGCAAGATAAAATGAAAATTTCATTAAAGTCAAATTCAACTTATGGATGGGAGACTTATGAAATGGCCATGAAAATGACAAGTCGTCGCTACCCAAATGAGAAGGCCATGTAGTCTTCAGTCACTGTTTAGTTGCATCTCATTGTTGCCTAAATCGATCAGGATTTTTTTGGTATTCTTTTCTCACAAACTTCTAGTCGATGGTCTAGATCTGCCAGCTTTCACCGCATCTTGGGTCTCCTATTTGCAGTTGCTCATCGCGCCTCCCATGCGGCTCAAAACATCCATTTTTGATCAGATTGCATATCAGGAGAGGGGACTGGAAACTTTCTATACAATTAGTCAATCATACTAATTCTTGTCTTGTTTGTGCCAGTCCTTAGAAATGTCCTTGTTGAAGACGACATGCATAAAGCTGCCTCATGCGAGTCATGAGACATGCATCATGGTCATCCTCAAGTATGCGCCTCTCCACCTCTAGGTCATAAGACGACAAGACATCAGTTGATTGAGAAGTGACAAAGAGAGTGTCAAGAGGAGTGACATCGAGTTGAGCAAAACTGGGTGGAACGAGAGAAGTGCTTGCAATAGGAGAAGTTTGTCGGAGAGAAAACTAGGAAGGAGTCTGAATGGGAGTGTAACCAACAAAAGTATGAAGGGGAGAAGGCTGTGGAGGAGTCTGAATGAGAGTGTAATCAATAGGAGTCTATATGGAAAAAAATAGAGGTGGAGTAGTCTGGTAAGAGGGACTGCGGTGCCATGGAGTCCCAATAGAAGAAATAAAGTCTGGAGTAGTAGAGAAAAAGGTGAGGAGTGAATATGGGAGTGCCGGTGTTGTGAAGCTAGCTACAAGTGCAAGCTTTACACCTGGCGCCACCGATGCTAGTTCCACTCAGGGTGCACTATGACTAGAATCCAGCCGACGCTAAGTTCCTATGTATTGTAAAGTTGACTTAGGTGCTCCGAGTGTACCTTGTAAGACTGTAAGGGGTGACACTCTCTAAAGTCCCAGAGCCAGTTAGGAAGTTAAAGACCTACCTAGGACCCATGTCCAGGAGCTAAGTTGATTCTCCCCACCGGGATGGCTCCCGAGATCCATACACGGGAGATAGACTGATTCTGCCAGGATTAATCAGCAAAATAAAAACTAAGTCCATAAAAGCGTGGTTTACCAGAAAGCTCTTTATTCTAGGACAAAGGGGGCATGTCGAATCACACCAGCTCAAACTATAGGAGGAGTCCTGTAGACAAAAACTTGACTGACAACAACTCGAGTCTCACAAGAATGGCCACTTTTTGAATGTCATAACATCCGTTGTGCAAGGTGTTGCCCATAGTGTAAGCACGAGTGCGTCCATGGTCGGGGTGGTCAATAGAATGGGAGACTTGATGCAACAAGGTGCTGCCCTTGAGATGTAAGCACGGTCAGTTTTCACGATTCAGGTCTAGCATCGTTTGCACATAAGCTAGATGAGACAAAGTGCTGCCTAGGCAGCTGAAAGCACGGTCTGTGCCTTGTGGGGTGTGGGGTGACATATTTGAACTGTACATGTTAACCATTGATACAGATATTCTCCTCCAATTTGGGTGTTAAAGCACAGGTGGTTAGCTGCTAGTGCAGGATAACTGTCGATCGTTCAGCTGCCAGTGCAGGATAGCTGCATAAGTGTTATCGACTAGATTTGGTGGGGCGCTGCTGCTTAATATTGAAAGCACGGATGGTTGGATGGATGTTTCCCATGGGCTAATTATGTGATAGATTTGTGTGGGCACGGCTAGGCAAAGGTCCTACGTCCGGTATCAAGGAGGATGTAACTTGAGAGAAATCCTCTATGTTAGCTTTGGTTGGTATGTTTGTTTGTTGTGTGCTTTCTTGGACACAAAAGTCCTAGTTCCTACTTGGCTCTTAGGTAAGTTGATCATGCTCACTTGAGGAGGAGATACTTTCGTATTGAAGCTAACTTTATAAAAAAAAAAAAAGAGCTTTGGGGCCTGCCGACCTAGAGAGGGGAGAGTTTTCAAAAAAAAATCCAGATCGATTCCAAGATTCCTTCCAAGGATGAACTGAGCTTCACATGGCAACAAAGCCTCAAGTAGCGTGAATAGATTCCCAACAAGAATAGGATTTGGCAATTGAGATAGTAGTGGAGGGAATACCATTTAGAGAAGGAATAACTTTGGTCCTTCGGCTAGTCACATCAACAGCACCAATAGTGGGTAGTTCCTTGCGATGCTTTAATTGTCAACAACAAGGTCACTCTTGGAGATCTTGCCCCAAGCTGTTGAATAAAAAAATTATGACGGCGATTGAGGTATTCGATAAGATGAAAAGAGAGACATCCAATCTAAGTTGTTGTACCAGAAAGACAACATTCAAAGGAAGATCACCCACTTTATGGTAGATTTGGGTGTTGGATTTATTCCTCTAATCTATTCCATTTCTATAGTTTTACACACATTGTCGCATAGTCTGTAGAAATATTCTATTATCGAAGACATGCAAGAGAATGACAGTCTGACTTGTCGAAGTCACCCGACTTGTCGGAGTTGGCCGACTTATCAGAAAAAAGCCGACTTGTCAACTTATCGAGGGAGTCTGAATTATCGACTCAACCGACTATCGTCAAGGTCCATCAAATGATTATCCCGACTCCGTTGACTATTGGCAGTGACACGCTCGACTCCGAATAGTCGAATCCTTCTCACGCCCACTTCCTATACTGTGCAACTACTTGGACAATGACAACAGCAGCCATGCAACGGCTCCATGCTAAAAAATGTTCTTCATTCAAGGTGGCCAAATATTCTTCGACTATCGCCAAAGGATTCACGAAACATGGCACTCAACAAAGGACTACATGGTCTTCATTTTTTAGGACAAAAATGCTTAAAGTAGGGGGAGTGTCATGTGCTGCATGCAATTCACCCATGAGCTCACTAATGAATTGCCAAATATGGCTATAGAGCTAAATTAGACTAGAATTAGTCATTAGGACAGTTAATAAAGTGGTTCGAACAACCTTGCTATATTTGTGAATAATGGACTTGTAATAATGGTTGTAAGGCTCAAATTAGCCAATTTGAAATAAGGTCCCAAACTTATTAATAGAGGCACAAATGACCACTATAAATGGCTGAGGTCGTGCTAAATAGTAGAGGCACAAATGACCACTATAAATAGCTGAGGTCGTGCTAAATTTGGAGGCTATTGTTCATTTTGTAGTTTCAAGAGATCTTGGAGCTTCTCTTTGAGAACTTTCTTGATGGAGAAAGTGGTTCATGTGCCTAACCTTTGTTGATGCTACAAAATGAGGACCCAAACAACTTTGGCAAAGTTTGAAGACCATGGTAGATTTATGATCGATGAGTATGGTTACTTACTTGAATAAGAGAAATTATTTGAGTAGATTCGTATAAGTAACATTAGGTTATATATTTAAACTTATGTTGCATTTTTAGAAGTAGTCTGTATACATACACAGACTGTTTGTACTTGTGTAATTCGTACCTATGTCAAATTGTTTGTACTTGTTAAATAAAAAACCATGTTTTTCTTTTGATCGCTACGCATAAAATATTTTAAAATTGTATTCCTTATTTATTAGTCATCAGGTAATAAAGTGTAGAGCCTGCCAAATTCAATCAATGTATCATACTTTATTGGAGTTCTCAATAAGTGGTTAATAACAATTGTATAAATACATAACATAACATTTTTATGTTTGTTTATACAAAGTCATATATGCACACGACTAAATGTTTATTATATTTACATTTTGCATACAATTTCTATAGATGTGTTTATTTATGATACTATAATACTACCCTAAGCACACATTTAATAGTAAATAAAACCTTGATACTTTTTTATTATTGTTGGATTTATTCCTCTACTCTTCTAAATCCCATGTTAATCTAGTTCCATTCATATTGTTGCAATTTTACATGCATTGTTGAACAATCTACAAAAATACTCTATTATCGAAGACTTGGCCGAACTATCGGGGAGTCTGACTTGTCGACTCAACCGACTATCGTCAAGGACCGTCAAATGACTATCCCGACCTTATTGACTATCATCAACAACATGCTCGACTCCAAATAGTCGAAGCCTTCTCACGCCAACTTCCAGTACTGTGTGCAATTACTTGGACAATGATAGTAGCTGCCACACGATCTACATCGAGTCGTTGCCACAAGAAGATGGCAACGACTCGATGCCATCTTCTTGTACATACATCTACACAAATGTAAATCGTATATAGTCGATCATTATAATCAATTAATTAAGAAGATAACAATCAGATGAGATAGGTTGATATACGCTCGAGCACTTATAGACGCCGAGGCGACAACTTATCAGAGATAGACATAGTAGATGCTTTCGTGCATTGATTCTTGCTTTCTTTTAGACTGATTGTCAGAATAAGCTCATAGTTGTTACAGATTGTTGTTAGCTTTGTGAGGACGCGGTTTCGTTTGCGATTGTCTTGTGCTCATCGGCTTGTGCTCACCAGCATCATCTGACTTATATTTCTATACATTTTGAATAAATAACTATCTGGTTTTGCGTTCAGATTTTGTCAGTGTTGCATGCTTTCCACTTTTTGTTTGACTTTCTAATTGCTTTGTCTGACTGTTTGCTTTTCCACTTCTGCATAAACGCAATTAAGCTGTTGTAGTAAATGCACGCACTGAGGGAATCAGTCGACCACCGCTTTCGTGCGGTAGTAAGATTGTCCTGATCCGATTGTTCCACCCATCCATCACTTCTCCCAACATGGTATCAGAGCTATTATAATAGTTTTTTAAAGCTTCCCACAGAACATGGTTCTATCATCCGATAGAACAATTTTTTTTTTGTTCTGTAAATTGCATTAGATTTTCACTCTTATGTAGACTAACTTCCACATGGATTCACAATGGAAAACCAGTTCCATCATAGACAAGTTTGATGAATCCAACTACCATTTGTGAAAATTTAAGATGAAAACTATGCTAATGACTAAGGAGTTGTACGATGTTGTCACATGTATAGAGGCAAGACCTAAAGCAGACGACACTGCAATCTCCCGATGGAAGCTAAAGGTTGGCAAAGCCTTCGCGTTGATCATCCTCAACATCACAGACACACAAATCGGCCATGTGTCTGAAGCTCAGACCTCCAAGGAAGTCTGGGACATCTTGAGCACCTTGTACAAAGTGCGCGATGTAGCTTCTAAGCTACATCTCAGGAGAAAATTCTTCTCCCTCAAGATGACAAACGATGATTCTCTACAAAATCACATCAACTAGTTCAAGAACCTGCTACAACAAATGGTCGCTGTCGTATCTGTTATAGACAATCAAGACTCAATAATGACATTGCTTTCAAGCTTGTCAATATCATATGATAATTGGTTAGTGATGATCATATTTTTTTTAGCGATAGCAGAAACTGAAAGTAAATTCTTATTTAAACTTGGAACATAGAGAACATTTTAATTTCTTCACAAGCTGTAGTTAGACCCATCTAACTTGCTTTGACTCGGTAGAACGGATTCATGAAGGCTCCCCATCGTTGTCGTACAAAGATGATGGGCTTTCCACTAAGAATATAATTGCATGCAAATCTTTTTGTCCAATTGTTACTTTCCCTGGATACCACCTATCCAGATCTTGCAGACCCTAGTTGTTGCCTTTCCCCGGTTAACACCCATCCTATCATGGTCGTTGCAACCTCAGATCAGACCTGTCTGATCTTTGTTTCCTCAATTTTACCTCAGATATTGCTTTCCCAACTGTTGTCACCCTCAGCACCCTCATGTACACCTACACCAGCTGCTGCCGCTGCCCTCAGATGCCGCCCTTAGATGCTGCCCTCAGATGTTGCATGCACCAACTGTTGTCGGCCTCAAGTACACCTGCACCAGCTGCTGCCACCTTTAGATGTTGCATGCACCATTTGTTGCCACCTCCAGATGTTGCTGCACCAGCTGCTGCCGCCCTCAGATGCTGTCGACACCAGCTGTAACCTGCAATTATGTGACCTGCACCAGATTTGTCGCCTTCAGATGCTGTCTGCACCAACTATAACCTGTTGTTATGTGACCTGCACCAGATCTGCTGCCCTCAAATGTTGCCTGCACCTGCTGTAACCTACAGTTATGTAATCTGCACCAGATCTGCCGAACCTGCACCTGCTGTAACCAGCAACTATGTAATATGCACCAGATCTGCCGGCCTCAGATGCACCTGCACCAGATGTGACTTGCACCAATAACTTCTTCCGTAGATCCCGATTTTAGGAACCCTGTTCTGATACCATGATAGAATCTAAGTAATTCTCAAACTCGGAGTAGACTAATCATTAGTACTCACACAATAACACCAAACTCAAGCATGATTATAAAATAGTATTCTATACTATTTTAGCAAAATTGGTACTAACTTAGGTATCTAGCCAATCTTAGACTTAAAAATAGAATAGGCCTTTGAACTAGCTCACAGGTTGGCCTCTACAATTAATTAATTAACCATTAATTCTAATACCAAATACTATACACTATTGTTGGTTACATAATACCGAATCACATTATCCAATATACTTAACATTGTAACCAAGTTTTACTTAATTTCCATTATTATCTTAACTAAATAAATGTACATGATTTTTAGGCTTTGCATTTACCTAGGTTTTGTGTATTTTTTATAAAGCTACAGTTTCGCTTTATCAATTTGAATGAATTTCGTGAACAACAGTATTGTATTTAGGACATTTTCTTACATAATGGTATCTTGATGACATGAAAAACTAAAAATTTATTTGTAATTTACTCGGTTGTACTTGATCGTGTGAAAAAATTCATGCTTTTGAAAAAACTTGTATTTGTACATAGACCAATATTCTTTAAGTTGCTTTGTTACAATTTTATTCATAGCGTTATTATTAGTAAAACAAATTTATAATTTTGGATTAGTAACTTTGAACTAAAATTCATTGTGCATATGTGTGTACATTTACATATATGTATGTGTATATGTGGATATGCGTATTTATATAGTATATCACACACACACGCACACACACACAAACACACATATTATACGAATGTGCACTATGAATTTCCTATATTATAGTTGTCATATACTTGAATGGTGTTCTTTAATTTTTATAAAAGAAGTTACAATCATGTATATGTATAAATATATAACCAAATGCTATTTATAAAATATACTCAAACAGTTTTACATATTCAAGTACGTAACCATGCTCATCGACTAGAAATTGGCCACAACTTTCAAACTCTGCCAAAGTTGCTTGAGTTGCAATGAGATTCTCATTCCGTAGCACCGACAAAGGCTTTGTCAAATTAAATATTCTTTGGATCTATGTACCTTTGATTTTAATTTTGTGTATACATTTTGGCCACCATTCAAGCACAAGGCTTTTTTTAAAGTAGTTGCATGATTTCGGAAGTCCAATTTATCATGTTTGCAAAAGATACACACTACATTATGAAATTGCATGCAATGCATATGTTTTTAAAAATAGTTGTACGAAATAAAATAATTTTGATTATAGATCAAATTAAACTTGTTTGGTGATTATGTTAGTGAAGCAATTGAAGGAAGCAGAAGCTTAAATATGCACCCTCTGGAGTAGATTGGCAGCTCTGGCAAGAAGATAAGAGATGTCTAAGGGTGCAAATACAAGCTCATGAGAACAAGTGCAACCCTGCAATCTGAAGACCAAATCTGAAAACACAAACAAGATTATATATTGATGTCTTTTCTTGGAAGCAAAAAGGTCATTTCACAAAATTAGGTCTTTGTTTTACTTCCTAAAGAATGAAACCCCACTAATCAAAACTTATAATGACAAACACAAGAATGAATTTCACCTCGTGCTAGATCTTTCAAAATCTAAAGTTGATTACGTCTAGTGGTGTATGCTGAAGTAAAGAGGTTGGCTCTCTATTTTTCTTTTCTCTTTTGAGTTTTTGAATGAGTAAAAGCTCATTCTCACATTGGAAAGTGCTTTGTTATCTAGTTATGAGCAATAGGTACAATATAATGTGCAAAATAGAACATTAGAACAACAAAATCGCAAACAATATAGGTTTTCCTAGGAAGATATCAAGAGCAAATAATATAGGTTGTTGTGCAAGCTTTTTCTAAAGTAGTTGCATGCATATACATGAAACAAAAAGTTTTGTAATTTTAGAAGCCAAATTTATCATATTTGCAAAATATAAAAACATATTCAGAAAAGAGTGCATCGATTGCTTTAATACATAACCGACCCATGATCTATGAGTACCATAACCAGGTAGCATATAATAAATGTTGAAAATGCAGAAAAAAGACTTGAGTAAATGTTTGAAATGATGGAAAAAGCACCTTGAATGGATCCAATTGAGATCCTATAGCAAAAACACCAAGCAATTTAGTATTTCTTAGCTTTTCCTTGGCTTGAACTCCTCTACAAGGCTCAAAATCTTGCAATTTCCTTCACACGTGTGAATGTACAGACTGTCACAAGAAGAGTACATTACCTTAACTTGCTAAATCAATCCCATAAATGCAAAGAACTCCAAGCAAATAGCATATATCAAGCATATGGATCACCAACAACATTGATAGAAGGAAAACCAAATTTTTACTCATTAACTGATGAAGAATTCATCACATATTTATACATAGGTAGCTTGGATATGAGAATTTCATGGCTTCCCTGAACTCAACATAATCTAACCCTAACATCTAACCTAATAGATCATTGGATCCACCCTAATTAGAGGTCTAGATCTCGAGATCCAAAAACAATGAAAAACATGTTATTTTTTGGTCCTATTTTCTCTCTATCCTATCTATGCACTTTTTGGCCTCTTTTCAAAGGTTCCATCACAATGTAACGTGTAGAATAAATCTTTGGAAAAGAATCATATGCTATTTGTCACGTTTGGCATCCAATTACATGGTCATCTTGCCAATTACAATACATATGACCAAAATTGGTCCAAACTAGCTTGTGAATTTTGACACTCCTCACAACTAGCTTGCATCTAACATAGATCTACTAATCACTCCAAGAGAGTTCTTAATTTTCTGAATGCAGCTCTTTGAATATTTTTAGTGAGTACATCAGCCACATACTAACTACTTGATTCCAAACAGTTTTTTTTTTTTTAACCTTTTTCCTCACAAATTGACAACAAACTATGTCCTAGATTTTCACCAAACTTGACTAGCTTTGAGAGAATCTCACATTTTTTGTCAAAACTCTTGAGATCTAAGTAAATATACCAAGTAGACACCTCTACCTACTCTCAAAGATCAATTCTCAATTCTCAAAAGGTACTACAAAAGTCCTTGGAGCCTTATGCATCTCAATCTGCACTTCAAAATCTTTCTAACATGGTCAATTGAACTCTATGGATCAAAGACAATATTGGTACATAAAGTCAAAGTGGATGGATGACACACATGATTTGATCACTCCACACAATATATGGTACCTATTGATCTAAAAAATCATCCAAAGATTGTTTTCATTGAAGTATTAGAGGCTACAACCAATTTAGATCCAAGAAGACCTAAAAATCTTGATTTTTTCATTCAAAAATTTGATTGAAATGATCTACTATCAAGCTAGCATGGATCTAGCTCTAATACCTTGTTAAAAATTTGTATTTTAGGACCTTGAAAATATCTACAAAGATCTTCATGCATGTGAGATTGCACATTATCAAAATTGTGTTGATCAAACTTGGATTTGAGATGGCAATCTAACTAGTTCTACATCTTGGCAAGAGCTCACGTACAAATCAAGTATGTGAAAAAACAAAGTCTCATCATTAGCAAAACTTGAATACAAAGGATTCTAGAGAGAGAGAAAAGACAAGCTCTAGGGTTTTTACAACAAGCAATTTTGACCTTTAATGACTCAAAATCTCTATCTCTCAAAAAAAATATGTACAAAGAGGCCTCACCATATATATAGTGGTATCTCGAGTTCCTACACTAATTAGCATGTGGTGACTCTTCAAATATGATTGGGCCCTTCATTATGAACTTGTAAATGTGATTGGACCCCATAATTCAAATTTTATGTACAAAGAGGCCTCATCATATATATAGTGGTATCTTGAGTTCCTACACTAATTAGCATGTAGTGACTCTTGAAATATGATTAGGCCCCTCATTATGAACTTGTAAATGTGATTGGACCCCCATAATCCAATGAGATAAGAGTGGGAGATTGAGATACATCACTGTTCACTTTTGCATCCCTAAAAAATGGGACATGTGTTGACCTTTGATGGAGCTCAAATAAAGTTATATGAGGATCAACACACCTATTTTGTCCACACTACAACCTAGAATTACAATTGATAAACTTCCGAAGTACTTTTTTTATGCTATCTATTTTTCAGCACATGTACTTAGATTATAACTAATTTGTTTTGTAATTCTAGTTATAGAAAACCTACGTTAATACATTCTACCATGCCACCTGTTAATGGAAGAGTTGTCATTTTCTATGTGCTGAAGTGCTTTTGCGAAATTATAAGTATGTTTGATGAATATGGAGTATATTAGATTTAGCAAACTTATAAAACTATGCAAAGTCTCTTGGGTGGTGTATCTGAATAGACTTAGAGTAACACTAAAGTTAATGCTTTAATAGGTTATTGGCATTCCATTTTAAAGCCAAGGTTATTAGGTCTTATGTGTGCCATTCCAAGATATTTTTTAGTTTGTCTTGTCGCTTTGACTTCTCCTTTTTTGTTCAAATAAAATGGTTGCCAAGAGACAAGTTCCTTCCCTACAATAACTCTATCTCATGACCTATGAAGCCTCTACTTAGTTTTGTTTTGTAAGTACCTACTACAAATAATTTGCATGAATGAAGTGGAGATACTCTCAATATAAGTCTCCCCAACGTGCTATGAACAGTCTTAACTTGAGGGTATCTCCACTTCATTTATGCAAAGTATCTCAAATTGCCAAATATCCAAACTCAGGTCATCTCCCATATTCCTGCACAAACAAACTACTACTTCATGCATTTAAAGACTTTTTAAGCACATGTTCAAATAGTAAGCTACCATAACGAATTAGAGCACCATTCCACAATATGACCAGAAAAGCCAACTAGCATGTTTGCTTGACATCACCAGATCCTAAGCATGTAGTTGCCATCCAGTTTTGCTAAAACATCGCACATGCATTGGTGGACCATCTTTGAAAGGTTTCCATGGTAAGAAAAAGGCCAATAAAACATATGTATCTCTTCCACCTTAGGTGGAAAGTTGAAAGGTTGCCCAATACAAGCACAAAAGTTTGACAAAGAAAATTAAGCACAAGAACCTCTTCGACTCAAAGTCCACCATAAAAACCATTCCTATCATTGATCATTTGTCATAGAAACTCTAGCATATTATACACAACGACATCAGCACTTTTATTATACACAACCACATCATCACCCCTTACATTGCCAACAATGCCACCACCCTTCAATGCCACTTCTTGAATCTCATCAGACCCGTCCATTGTGTTCACAATTACAATGGAGTTGTCTAACTGTGAAGACTATAATTTGAATAATACAAATTGTGGAGTATCACCAAAAAAGCTTGGGTCAACCATAATATTATGGTCGAGATATTGTTTGATAATAGTGTCTTTGCCTTAACTTGATTGGCAAAGGACCCTTTGAGCAACCCTTTAGAAAGGCTAGACTATGACGATGAGAGCCATTGATTAGATTTGACTTAGGGTCATGAGATCTAATTAATCTAGGCTGAAATCAGGTCCTCTAAACTTGTTTTACAGGTCTTGAAAGTACATCAAAAAGTGTGAAAGAGATTAAGTCATTTTTTCTGTCCAAAAATAGCCAAAATTGGCAAGATTTGATTGTAAGTAGATTTCACATCATCTTATCTTCATTCCAACTTTGTGAGGGAGTGCTGGAAGTGAGATTATAAGTCCATTTGCTGGATTAGAAATCTAATTTGAGTGAAACACTACAAGAAAAAGACCTTAGTGAGTTTCTAGAGACAATCAAATCCATTTCTTGGCAAGATTTGTTTGAAAGGAGATCTTATCTTCATTCTAGCTTTGTGAGGGAGTGATAGAACTATGATTATAAGTCCATTTGTTGGATTAGAAATCGAATTTGAGTGAAACACTGCAAGTGTGAGACCTTTGTGAGTTTCAAGTCAATCAAATCTATTTCTTGTTTGTAGAAGTCACTAGTAAGATGGGATCTCTTGTAGCATAGCTTCTAGAAGCTAGTGAGAGATTGAATTCTACAAATTATGCTATTTGGAAGGTTAGGATGGAGTCACTTTTGGTGCTCCAAGACCTTTATGAGTTCTTGATTGAAGATGAAGATGAACCTCTAGGTGCACGGGAGTTAGCTAGATACAAGAAGAGATCTAGGCTTGCACTTCATTGTGTGAAGATGAATGTGAGCAATGATTTGTTGAGAAAAGTATTAGCATGTACTAGTGTTAAAGAGGCTTGGGAGTCTTTGAAATCAATCTATGAATCTAGCAACACTTCTAGGATTCTCATGCTTAGGTATCAGATTTTGCAAAGCATGAAAATAAGTGAGGAGAGTGCACATGATTTTGTACTCAGAATCAAGTCTCTAAATAGGGAGTTGGCTTCCATTGGAGAGAAGATTCATGATGGAGAGCTTGTACAAATTGTTCTTAATGGTCTAAGAGATGACTTTGCAAATTTGGTCCAAAGTTTTGCCATCCAAGACACTTTACCAACTATAAAAAAACTTCACAGTGTATTAGTGGCTAAAGAGAGTAGGATGCTCCATGCAAAATCTAGGATGAGTTCCTTGTCTTTGCAGGATGGTGATGAGAAAGCCAATTTCTCATTCAAGGGCAAAAAGAAGACCAATGGAAAGAAGAAGCATCCAAAGGAGGCCAAAGAAGAGGATGATGCATCAAGATCAAAGGACAAGTCAAAGCATAAATGCTTCTTTTGTGAAAAGAAGGGGCATTATGCATCTGAATGCTACAAGAGGCTAAGAGCACAAGTGGAGGAGGACAAACAAGGAAACCTTGCAAAGGAGGAGGAGGAGGATGAAGTAGATGTATTCTTGATGGCATCTACATCCTCACCGACAAGCAATAGCAATTCAAGAGACAATTGGTGGATCTACAGTGGGGCTAGCTCCCACATGTCTTGTGAAAAAGACTTTTTCTCAATCTTACACTCTTTAAATACTGCTAAAAAGTTTGTCTTTACTGCAAATGATAAAGAGTGTAGGATAGATGGTGTTGGCACCATCTCTTTATGTCTAGAATCCTCAAAATGCATGGATCTAGAAAATGTCCTTTATGTACCATCAATCACCAGGAATATGCTTCGTGTTGGTCTACTCTTAAAAAGTGGTTTGGATGTCCACTTTAAGCATGGTGTTTGCTTCATCTTGAAGAATGATGTTTGCATTGCAAAGGGATTTAAACATGAAAGATTGTTTAAGTTGGAAGCTAGTGTTGCTTTTGAAAGAATGAGCTTGGCAAAGGAGGAGATCACTCAAGAGGAGATCTTGGAAAAGTGTGATCTTGCTTGCATTGAGGAGGAGCATCAAAAGGAGGAAGATCTTGAGGATCAGCCTCAAAGCATGAGAGATCCAAGGGAGTCCTCAATGACAATGGCCAAGCCATCAAATTGCATGCAAATTGTCCATTCAAGTGTGCATCTTGCAAGGGTGGTGAGCATTGGAGACTCTACTATCTTTGAATACTTTTTGGAAAGTATTAGTAGACATGAGGTGACTTGTTTCTTACCTTTAAGATTCATGGTGTTTATTACTTTGTATGACAAGACAATGAAATGGGATGTTTTGAAATCTACATTTGTTGTTGATAAAGCAATTTCATTGGATAACTATTTTTGTAATAGTTTGAATAGAGTCATAAAAGATGAAACATCATTTGCTTTGGAAATCTTTGTGTCCACATGCTTTGTGCATGATCATTCCAATGTAAGGACCAAAGACTATCCTATTTCTATGATAGGAATAATGGTAGTGTTTTGCTCTTCAAGTAAAGATTGTAGAATCTACTTGTTTTCAACCAAAGAATTTGTCAATGGTGGAAATGTGATCTTTCAAGAGTGTAAAATTTGTAAACTTGAAGAAGCACCTTTGGATCAATACCTTATTCAATTCATTGATGGTTTGGAGTCAAGTCAAGTGGAGGAGCAAGCTCAATATTCGAGGACTCCAAGAAGAACCATGAGTATCAAGATGGAGCCATCTAGGCTCAATCATGTGGATCAAGCAAGGCAAGTTGTCTTTGGCAACATTGTGTATGCACTTAATTTTTTAATTGATGTATCTTCAAGTGCACAAAATGCCTTGGAATCCATGGCTTGGCATGATGTATAGTTTTTGAAGTGTGCTACATGTATATAGACACATTTGTGGAACATCTTGTAAGGGATCCTTTAAGAGGTGGTAAAAGATCCTTCATGGACATCACTCTCTATTTTGGTCTCAAAAGTTCCTTGTTTGTAGCTGGATTTTTTAGACACTTCTAAAATCACTCATTCATCTAGCAAGAGAGTTGTAGATAGATCAAGCTAAATTTGAGGAGGAGTGTGAAAAATTGCCAAAAAATGGCAAATCTAGCTTGATCAAAATCCATGAAAAATAGTTTAAATTTTGTACATAATTGGGTTCCACACATGTATGGCCAAAATGCCACATGGCAACCCACTCCTAATGTAGGTTAGGTCAAGTCCATAGGGTTGGTCATGTCATTTTGGTAGTGATTCCTAGTTTAAAGAACCTAAGTCCTAGATTTAAGGTGAAAATTTGACCAACTAGCTATCTACCAAGCATGACTCTAGGAAATAGACTAGGGTTTCATTTTAGGGCAAAAAGGCTGAAGTTAACTTCCTTATTACATGCTGGAAATTCACCTAACTTCAAGAAGGAAGTTGAATTTGCTATGTATTCCAAGCTCTCATAGTGAGAAGATAGAAAATTTTTGGAGCTCATTGGCAATCTCAAGCTAGTTCACTATGTACATTGAGTTTTTGTGATCCAAATGAAACCAAATCAATTTCTACTTGTTTCTCAGATTGAAGGCCGTACTACAGCCTGTAGTACACACGTGTGGGCTCGGATTTCAATGTTGATCAAGTCTTTTGATTGTTAATGTTTGTTGTTTGTCAAATTGCCAATCTAGATCAACATTTTTGTGTCTAGCTTTTTGATAGATTGTTAAGCAAGCATCCAATCACTCGTGGATCTTTTGTAGATCCATTTAGGGTCCTAAAGTACTGTACTTTCACATACTATATGTTGTGCCTAGCCTTAGTTGAATTCAAAATATTTTTTGTGACTTGTGGAATTTGCCATCACACTGGGTGATGTCACACCCTTGCCACGTGTCAAATGGGAGAGCTTAGTGTCTACATCACCGTGGAAATTATAAGCAAAATTTTAAAAAAATCTTTTTGGGACACAAGTGCCCATAGGTCATTGAACAGGTACAAGGAGAAGGTTCTAAGAACAAAAAAGTGGGTGATGTGATGGGCCTTGCATTTTACACATGCTGAAAAAGAGGGAAAGGGAGTGAAGAATGGCAAACTGGCTGTTTGAAGGGTGGCTTCCCACCACCCTCTATAAGAAAAACCCACAAAACTTTCAGAGCCTGGAAAACAAAATTTGAGAATGAGAGTATGTGTAGTGAATGAGTTCCCAGTTCTACTGCTCTGCTTTGTTGTTGGGTTATGCTGCTATGTTATACTGATATACTGATGGGCCTGTGTGTGTGTGAGTGAAGAGTTTTGAATGTAGCTGCTCTTGTTTTACTCTGCTGCCATGTTATGCTGTGGATACTCTTGCTTTGTTTTGCTGCTCTGCAAAGGTGTTGTGGTAGGCTACTCTGTTGTGCTGATACGTGGTGCTGAAGAAGAAATGAGCTGTCTATACTACTGTTAGAAGGATGAGTTGTTCCAGCAGATCATGATGTTGCTGGAGAAGATGTTGCTGGAGAAGAGTCTTCTTGAAAGAGGACTGAGGAGTGTGAGTGAGGACAAGATGCCGTTGACTTGAGTGGTTGAGTTAGGATTTTATTTTCTGGAAGTCCCAAGTTATTTTCTATGGGAGGATTTTGAACTCAAAGTGTTGCTAAGATTCTGAGAAAGGATAGGTATAGAGAGATGGCGTTAGGCTGCTAAGTGTAAGGATGGGTGTTCTAAATTTGAGCAAGGTAGTTGAGACTGTGAATGACTGTTGAGAGTCGAGAGCATAAGTATGAATGAGATGTTTTTTGTTGAAAGGAGACGTACAATTACGATCTAAACTTGACAGAGAGAGATGGAGATGAGAAGATGAATGTTGACAATCAGACTTGCAGCTGAGCACCCTTTCTCAAAGGCCCCAGGCTCTGAGTCTAAGTACACTATCAGAGGAATCAGTTGTGGGTTTTCAAGAAAGTTGCTTGAGTGCACTTAGCTACCTTTGTTGTAATCTCCTAAGCAACTGTTGAGTCATCGCTGTCTCAATTTGTAAATATAATGCCATGACTTATGTGAGATAACCTCAGTAAGCATCTATATAAACATCATATTCTGGTTTCTAGCCAACGATGATGTAAATCATGGGAAATAATTGTTGGGCCATCAGTTGTATCTATGAGATGTTAAGTCTCTGATACCTGCTATCAAGAGTAACGGATGCTGCTGTCTCACTTTTGGTAGATCGCAGCTCTGAGAAGAACACTGTTATTTCATATAGTGATAAAGATATGAACGCTGGCGCTGCTACCACATTCTGATAAGCGTTGACTGCCACAGTTTGTCCCACACTTTGAGGGTGAGTCTATCAACATATTGACTAAGCTATGTGATTGCCTAAGCACTGCATATGAGTATTTGATTTTGAAGCCTCTTGGAGAAGTTATCAAGCTGAGATATCATTGAAAGAGGAGCTTGCAACCATAGTTGTTACTTCTCCATTGCACGATGGAAGAAGAAGAGTTGTGCTAGTCTGAGAGTGCCAATGAGATAAAACACTGAGTATGCTGCCATTAGGAGAGCATTGACTACGTTCATCTATATGCCAATGGAAGACAGTGGAAAAGCAGCTATCCATCATCATACTAAGGGCAGATCCTCAGTAGTTTTGCTGGGATTTTGATTTGGTGGGCCATAACGTTGTCCATTGATTCTGAACAGTAGGTCTCAGGCATTAAGCGATGGAGTACCAAGCATTTGTAGAGTTGTCAGCCTATTATCCATCTCTGACCATCTAACAACCAGCGAGCAGCCAGTGGGCGCTACCAGTTCGCTGAGTAGAAGAAATCTTACATGCACGTGTTCTGGAATGACCATTAATGAGGTGCGATGGTGATCTTTGGTTCTTCATGTGGATGGTGAGCGAGTCTGATATTGATCATTGGCTTAGTCTATTGTTGTGGAAGAACTGATGCGCAGGGTTGTAGAATGCCAAACTCTTACTATCTAATACTATTGAGTTCACTACTTCATCTGAGCAATATGAATTGCAGTCTGAGCAGTTAGCGAGGATCAAGATCGTTGACAGAAAACTTGCAAAGATGGGTGTTAGACCCAGTAGTTGAATGGACAGAGGAGTCTTCGTTGAGAGTGCGACGTCTGAGTCAATTGACTGTTCAAATCACTTACAGATCAGTGCGATGCTTGCACTTGGGCTGACTACCTAAGCAAAATAGTGTGAGAACCGGCTGCTTGCATCCACAGTTGAATGTACGCTGCGGGCAGAAGAACATAAATTGATACTGATCATGATAACATGATCGCGGCCAGTATACAATCATCAATCGAGGCTGGTTTTTAAACCAAAAAATGACTTAAAAAAAAAAACACACAGGTGCCGTGCGGCGTGGGTGCAGTGAAACGGAAACGGCACCTGTACGGCACGTAGCCAACCCGTGCCGTACCAGGTGCCGTGGTACGGCACTTGGAACTTTGATTTGTAAAAATATTGTCTAATGCTGTTAGGAACTGAATAATTAGCCGACCCTGTGACCCTCTTAAAACAGAGAGGCAATTTTAATACCTGGCGAGGGTGAAACACACCTCCCGGGCTACGAGAGAACACATTTTTTTTGGTGAAGATTTTGCATCTAGAAAACCTTGCCTAGGTTATCCGTTGAAACATTCGGACTTTGGGAGGCACGGAAAGGACGGTAGAAAATTGTAAAATCGCAAATATTTGAAAAGTTCAATGTTAATGGTTTGAATGTTGCTTAAGTTATATACCGAATTCGCCATTAACAGTACTAGGATTCACCCTTGACGAGATTTATATGGAACGAACTGGAAATCATACCAAACTTGTAATTTTAATCATGATATGTTGGGGCTAACAAAAGGAAGATATTTGGGACTAATTGTATGGAAAAAATTTACTACAAGTCAGCACCTATTGATAAGCCTATGTTGAAAATAAATAACAAAATCTTTATGTCGGCTCCCCCATGCAGTAATGTGACGTAGGCTATGATTCAAGCCATGCACACAATTACACCCGACAAGACCGTGAAGGTTACACTATGAGTTTCAACCCCCCCCCCCCCCCCCCTACGGTACTACAAAAAACAATTAGATGACTATTAAATCAAGATTGGGTCGGGACATTACAATGGGAACGAGGAGTATCGTGTAAATGTGGGAAATAGCAAAAAAAATTTACTCATGTAAGAAATTTGAGCATGTGAAATTTACTCATGTAAGAAATTCGAGCATGTGCACCATCTACCAATCATAGCGTTACTCCACACCGCAAAAGAGCAATATCAGTATTCACTTAGAAAGGGATCCTAGGATACACACCATTAACTAGGACCAGGTTTGAAAGGGGAAAATTTCTAGACATGACACCATCTCAAGAAATCACTGACTGAATGACGAATATTATCCCAACCTCAAGTAAGAAGATATATCAATGTGGATGAATGCCTAGCTGAAATTCAATCGTCATCATACGCTTGGAAGTCCATTCCCAATCAAGATGGAAATATCTTTTTGTCTAGCATGATCCAGAAGCCATATCACCTATGAGTCAAGAAAAGAACGCACAAATTCAACCACTCAGTACTACCCGAGGTAGACAACGACAACTACCTGAAAATCGTCAAAATCACTAGAACATCTCCAAGAGTTGGTGAACAACACTTCTTCAAACTATCAAAATACAAAAAATATGACTATTTCAGTCTAACACACATGTGTAACTTTGATTCTGAACTATGTAAAATTTTTAAAGTTTTCTTTTACTAGGTAGTTTAGTAAATATATTCACGATCTGATTTTCATAACAATTTATGAACCACCTATATGCTTTGTCCTTGCATTATAGGCTTCTTGCAAGCTACTTATAACGGTCCACAAATATATTAATCATCTAACATGAAGGCTTGAGAAGATGAGAAGAAAACCAATCTAACTCTTGATGAAAATGAACAACTCTCAAATGATGCTTTTGTTATGTCATCTTGCTTTTTCGCTGATCATGGAGATATTGATCCTTGGTGGATTGATAGCGGAGCTACATCACATATGACATTTCATGACGAGTATTATTCATCATTGATGGCATTTGAAGGTGACAAGAGATGATCTACACAGCCAATGTTTGCTAAAAATCTTCATTTCATGACTCACTACTAACACTGATTTCTTACTAATTAGAAAAAATTTGGCCTTGGAAAGGGCCCTATAAGGATTGCCACATAAGATGACAATTTTTTGGCAATGTAAAATACTAGAATAAAATTTTTTTCTGCCCGCAATCTTGCCCACACAGTCTTTGATGATTAGCTATTATGTGCGAGGTACAGTTTGTGATTGAAAAAAATCATAACTTTTGAACGGCAACTCGGATTGAGATGATTACAGTGGCATTAGAAATTTCTCGACGAGAGCTTTGCAACGACACCCAACATGACCCAGTTCCGAGCTACGGTGAAGAAGTTACGGGCAGTCAAAGTTTTGGTCGATCAACTCTTGGTCAACCCGATATCTCTTTCATGCGCAATTGACAAACCCTCTTTCATGAGCATGACTTTTATTCAAATCAACCAAAAACACTTGCTACTCACAATAGATCTCTTTCCATCAACATTTTCACAAAGAATGGAACATGGCATGAAGGTTTTAACAATCTAATTCTTAAACATTCAACATCATCACTCAAGCCTGTCACTTCGGTTAACTACGGATAAGATCTACTCACTTATTGTGATTCTTACAAGATTACTACTCACAAAATGTAGATCTACAATCTCTTACTTACTTGATATAAAACTCTTACTCACATTCACAATTCACATCATTCAACATCAGAATATTTCAAGAACTTAACACACGGCTTGAGCAACAACATTATACATAGAAATGATAAGAATTACTTCAAAGATTCTCATTCCAATGACAATAACTTCTTACAAAACTCCATGCAAAAGATGCGCTCCCTCATCAATTCTACTAATCACTACACTGATCACCAGTATACCGAATCGACTGTCCTTCTCTGGATTATCTGATGTCTAACATAACCATTGTCCGCCCACTATCAACTGTCTGCTCCCCTACACCATCGACATCTCTTCTTTTCTATCTCTTATCTTCTTACCCGCCCTCAAGCTTCTTGGCTGTCACTTTCTACAACCGCATATTGTTGAACTCCCCACTATTGGGTCACATCCAACTAACTTTTACATAACTAACTAGTCTTTTCTCAACTCATGGTCTTACAGAACAAGATGCCATGATTGGGTTCATAATTACAAGTCTAGTTACTCTCATTCTTGGATTAACCAACAAAAAGTATGCTTTCAGTTGATTGTGATCTTGGTAGAGAATCTACCAACAGCCAATGATGGTGATTGTGCAATTAAAGGAATTGGCACAAGTCCTATTTGAATGTGAATTTGAAGGATGTTTTGTTCATTCCATCTATCACTAAGAACCTTTTTAGTGTGAGTCAAATGCTTGACAAGGGATTCAAAGTGGAGTTTGTTGGTGATGCTTGTTTGATCAAAAAGGAGGATTAATTAATTGCAAAATGGAAGAGGCAAGGTAAATTGTTGAAATGTGATTCTTGTGCTATTGCTAACCAAGTTGGATAGCATTGTTGTGAGAATGGTTGGTTGTGAATAAGTTGTAAATGCATCAAGACTTTCTGTCTTATAGTATACAATATGCTATGAAAGGTTACATCCTATCATGATGAGAAGAGACATAGCAAGAGTTGTGTTCAATGCAAAGTACACTCCTACTGTGTATTCAAAGAGTGTTTTTGAGTTGTATTAATCTAATGAGTCACTACTACCATCGAGCGTGTCCTGACAAGCAAATGTTGCCTGAAAGGAAATCTTCTCAAAAACCTCTAATAGCTATGATTTATGGACGTGAAAGCTTGGGCCAAATAGTAACACTTATTTGAAGAACAGAGCTCCTTCTATACAAGAAGCTATCACTGCCATACAAAAGAAAATTCTATGGAATCTTTATGTATCATTGCAACTACGTTCTAGAAGCAAATGTTAACAATTGAAGTGTTCATCGCTGGGAGCCATCGTTGTTCACACTTCTTCGCTTATCAGAGAGAACACTCTTACTGATTGAAGCTCCATCACCTCATCGCCATATCACTAGCAGGATCGCTACCCATTCACAACTTGAAAAGAGCCTTCATCGTTGGTGACAGGAGTATCATCATCGTTCTTCAGTCCTGTCTAATAAGTGATTACTAGAAGAGCAAAGCAAACTTCAGAAGAACGGTTGCTAAACACTTCTTAAGAGACAGACTTGTGCTCATTGAGATTTGCAGAAGCTTGAGAACTCTATCCTCAACACTTCTGAGTATTATCTGCCAAGGAGATGAAATCTAGTACCATTGCCTACTAGCAACAATGATCAGAGCCTTAATGACCAATAAATAAGATCGAAATTGCTTCAGTAAACTAGGCCAGCGGCATGTCCATGTTGAAAATGATAAAATCAAGTCTCTGATCCCTTCAACAGCTTGAGCGCGACCTTCTGATCACTGTTTGCGGCCAGTGCACCATCTGTTAAGCTTTTTGGGAAGTCTACAAACGTTACAACATCTGTTTATCTGAGGATCGATTGTATACCTTACATCATTACCTAGCAAATGGAAAGCGCCATTCATGACTAGACCCCTTTTAGGGCAAGCGGGTTATCTCGCTCATCATTAAGGTATTTTTCCAACTTATCTCAATATGGCTATGATGAATATGAGAAATGATGGCTCTCAATATTGTGAGTCTTTCTTTTGACAACACGTTATGCATGGAGAAATGTGATCTACGGTTTGGATAGAAAGTGATGATATACATGTTGAAATCTTGGATCGTATTATTCTTAGCATAAGAAACTATTTTTACTGTTGAACAAAAGATAAGTAGTATTATTCTTAGCATAAGAAACTATTTTTACTGTTGAACAAAAGATAAGTAGTCAGTTGATGCTACTCAATTCTCATGGTGTTATTGATGGTCATTATAATTGAAAGCAAAACTGAGCAAGCATGTCAATACTATAATTATCGCCTCATAGCTATGTACTAAATGGGGCCCGATCTCTTTGAAACACAAGAGTGGGCAGTCCACTAATTGTACGTCGCTTTGGTTAAAGTCTCACACACACTGTCGGAAATGTCTAGCGAAATACGTAGACCTCACGGATGGCGAAATACTACCGCTCATCAAACAGAGCGGTATGTATAACTTGCACCTCAAGCACATCTTGTATAGTCCCTAAAGGAAAAACTTATTCATCAAATGAGGACATATAAATCACACCCTAGTAGTGTAAAACCACCCTAAAGGACATGATGCCAAACACATGGAATTAGGGGCAGTCTCTAAAGACTAGGAGGTCTTTCAGAGGATAAAAAGGTAATGATCTGCTTTACCAAATGAAAAACCAAAGAAACAAAGATGGATAGTTACGTATGAGTAGAGTCGAGTATCAACTCTCGATACGTAGAAATAACACAATCTCTTACACAAACCCCAATCTTTGAGCCACCAGTACACTCATCTGTAGCATCTAACAGTGACAGCGAGAATCTAGTGAATGATCCTAGAAGAGCATGGTTTCAACACCCTGATTTGGTTTTAGAAACTCCCAGTGAACACCTTGCTAATGATTATGCTACTAGTCCCCATATGGAAGCAAGGACGATCTAGGAATCAGTGTCTTAACCTAGAAACCAAGTGGAGATAGCGTATTAGTGGCCTCTCCCTGCAATCATACTTCTGAGAGCCTGGAAACTCTCATTGATTGGGGAGTGTGGGGTGACTAGGATGACCCCCAGGGTTGGAAGCGGTAATAGACCCTAATCATTCACGTAAGGCCAGTGTGGGCCCTTTCCCTCGCTGGGGATTTCTGGTGGGACCAATCCCCTGTTAGAAAAATCTATAACACCAACTAATAGATTATTCCACCTAGAACAACTCTGTGAGATACGACGAATCAACATCCATGCCCAACAAGTCCACAAACTTTGACAAACGACATTAAAACTCAAAGAGTTCCAAGTCGGAGATAAGGTGCTCTTGTACCAAGCCAAAGCCTTTAAAGGAAAACTAAATTTTTTTGGCCAAGGACCGTATGTAAACCAAAAGATATTTGCCTCTGGTTATGTACAACTCCAAACCCTACAAGGCAATATTTTAGATACTGTGGTCAATGGAAGCAGACTCTGAAAGTACAACGAACCCTATTTTTATCTTGATATGCACTAGGTTTGTTTATTCCCTACATTTTGTTATTTATTTCTGTTTACTGCCTGCCTGACATTTTGTCGAATTTTTTTTTATATGTTTCTTATTTCGAACATCAAGATATCCTTAGATCTGAACTACAATCAGTCTTTTTCTATCCAACTACAAGATTCATTCTTTTCCTTCGCATGTTTTGATGCACAATCATACCAAATAGAATTCGCTTAGACCCATTTTTATTGTCCATAATTCATTTATTCCTCCACGAATTCTAGCTTAGTGTCAAACTTTCCAAAAATAAAAAAAAAATCAGTTTTTTGCATCAGATTCTCATTGACCATAGATAATTTGCTGAGCCTCAAAATTACTTTTACAATTTCTCTATCATATCCGCAAATTTTGATCAGACCAATTTTTGTACTTTCAGTCAATTTTACTCATTTTGTACAAAAAACCACTTACAGGAATTCGTCGGACCTCGGAACATTGGCTTGAAATTTGCGAACCTCACTAGGAAATCATAACCACTGATTGAGGACGATTTCTGGGAGAAGTTATGATTTCATGTCAAAACAAGTCTATATATAGGCCTCAACCATCCTCTCCACGAGTTCATTCTAGATTTCTGCTCAAGTGTTCATGCTGAAATTTTCAAAAAAATTCAAAATTTTTAGACCCATCTAGAATCACTGCTACCATGGCCTCCCTCGAGGCCCCTAAGCCCTATTCGGATGACATATTTTTTATCTCCATCAAGAATTATTTTGAAGCACTCATCCTAGCCAAGGATATTATCACTAATAGTGAACGTGATTGGCATTTCCTCTAGGTTGGAGTTGCGTAATATATCCTTAAATAATTTGATGTTGCCACATTTCACAAGTGTTTGAGATAGGAACATGCCTTTAAGTGTGCCTCAAGGTGGCATCAATAAGACCTACATGTAAGAAAGCGATTTAGATGCAAGTGGATCTATAAAACTAAGTATAATTTGGATGGATATATAGACAAACATAATGCAAGGCCATTTGCAAAAGGGTATGTTGAATAGAAAGGGATTAACGATGAAGAAGATTTTGCACCAGTTGCTAAGTTGACTACTATAAGGACTTGTCATTGGCAGTTCAATTTGGTTGAAATATCCAATAAATGGATGTTAAGAATACATTCTTGAATGGATTTCTAGAGGAGGAACTTTGTATACAACAACTAGAGGATTACATAGTAATAGGATAGGAAGACAATATTTGCAAGTTGGACGAGGAGTTATACGGACTTAAGTATTGCACCAAGGTATGGTATGTGAGGATTAAAACATACTTTGAGGAGATTGTTTTTTAGAGGAGTAGTGCGAAGCTTATACTTTATGCTATAGTAAAAGGTTATTAGATCATTATTGTAGTGATATATGTTGACATGAAAGATCATGGTTCACTACAATACTTCACCACATGGTCTATCTATTTCTCAATATACCAATGCACATGAATGTCTTGAAAATTTTGGGATGTTCAACCCCATGTGATTGTGGATATAAGCTTACGAATGCTAAGGAAGATCAAGCGTTATATAGACCACTTGTTAGAAGTTTGATCTATCTAATGACTACACAACGAGATATTACATATGTTGTTAGTATGGTTAGTTAATTTATGGCTAGCCTAAGCAGGTTCATTGGAAAGTTGCAAAGTGGATACTTAGATATATTATATATACATTATAATTTGCTTTTTTTTTTATAACAGTCAGCATGTTTTGCAATTGCAAGGATTTGTGGATGTAGATTGGGCTAGAGATGTGGAAGATCGAAGATCCAATACATTTTGCATTTTGCATGCCAAAACTGAAGGGTTCTGAAAAGGGCATAATCTTCTGAGGGAGTGGGTGCATATTTCCCAAACTAGGTTACGAGGTGTTGTGTTGCAGGAATGAAGGTACCAAATCAAACGAAGATCGAAAACCTGCTGAAAGCTTAATTGCAAAGAACCAGGTTAGCATCACCCACCTAGGGTGCGTATCCCGAAGCTGTAACCGATACACTTATGTTGTACCAGCAAAAGGAGAACATTTTTTGAGCCAGAGATTTTGGGTCCCCCCGTATGGGGGACCATACTACCCAGTGGTTGTCGCCAATGTTAGCCGATATTTCCATACTGAAAATCGGACTAATATTGAGATTTCTTTTTTCAAAACTGTAAAAAATTGGCATGTAAAACCCGGTTATTAGCAAAAAATCGGCATATGGTTGCCTCTGTAAAAGGGTCCCAGCCTACCCCTAAAGTGGCTAGACATTTTATAGTAGACTTTTGTGACGGTCTCAGGAACCGAAAAAAATATTTGGTATATGTCAGTTTTTGTGAAGCCGAAAGTGTCTGTGCATCTAGAATTGGGTCCCAACTCACCCTTAATGAGGCTAGATAAAAGTTTGCGGCCTTAGAAATGGCCTATAAAAACCTTTTGTGGCTTTTTAGCCAATTGTAAAAATAGCTGGCATAGCCGTGCTAAATTTCGCATGTACAGAGTTGTTTTACTCATATATGGTTACCTAGTGTATTTATAGAGAAACCAGTTTGTCAAAAGAGCTATAGTCATGAATGTTGCAGCAACCAGTTTCGATAAAAGACCCGACAGAGAAAAAATACTGTGAAAATTTCATCACCAAAAAATATTGTAACAGGGCCAAAATATCATGGAAATTCTAACGAGAAAGTTAAAGTAATTTCGAGCACTGGACAAACCAACGGGCCAAGCAGTACAAACACATGGAAAAGCCGACAACATAGAAAAACCTGCAATCTGAAAAACTGACGCAAAGAAAAATGATGGGCCAGCTACACCCATAGGGGTTGACTGGTAGCTACTAGGTTGGTTAAGGATGATAATGCCAAAAGGTTCCTTGCCTTAAGCACATGCTATTTTGGAAAAAAAGCAATTTGGGAAAAGATCCACTATGGGAAAGCAACGAAAAGGCTAGCTTGGATAAGTGTGGGAAGATAAACTTGAAGGTTGTTGGGCTCCAAACCCCGAAGAACATTCTATTTGGAGGAGGG